>JAZHYW010002327.1:32500-84440 GCA_037355805.1 Ixodes ricinus | reverse complement strand
TTCTGGAATAATCGACGTAGAAGGTTCGGCGTGTCAAACATTCTAACCTCGAATCAGCCACACGGTCCTCGAATTTACCAGAACATTACGCTAGAATCAACAAAAATGCGTCTTCACGGCCAGGAATCGAACCCTGGTTTTCCGCGCGGAAGGCACGCGCGATAATCCTTAGGCCACGAGCGCGCTGCCTGCTTGGCCACCTGCGCGTGCGGCAATAGGTAGGGCAGGCTATGGTAGGGCACGTCAATGTCCTTCTGCTTAGGGTGATGCCCCCTTTGTAGTACCCGATGTCGACAGCACGCGCTCTCGGGTAAAATATAAATAAATCGACGAAAACAAAAAGTCGCCATAGCACAGTCAGCGCCACAAACGCGTGCAGGGACACGCTCTTTCACGCGCTTCTGAACAAAAAAGAACAATAAACGTGTGGGACAAAATGGCCAGATGTCTCCACCTAAGCAAAGTGCACATGAAGGCACCCTTCTAATATGTATTTTGAAATTAAAAAAAATAGTTGAATGAGTTGCAAAGAAGGCTAAAATAATTATTCCGAACAACATTTATCTTATGAAACATTATTTCAGATATTTTAATTCTCTGTAGACCTTGTTTGGTGGCTAGTGGGTATAAAAAAATAAAAAAAGAAGCATGATTTCTATTATTTCGAACCATTACAATATACTTTCATAACCAACAAACAGGTGCTTTCTCTGAGATGCAAACTGAATTTTGACGTTAGCGTTTTCTCGCCCGCAACAATTTTTGTTTGTAAATTTAACACTTCCCGGTTTGCGGAGAAAACCAAACGGGCCATTAATAGGTAGAAAATAAGTTTCTACCTAAGTTGAGAGCGTATGTTCTTTTTTTATTTTCTCTTCACCTTTCTCATTTTTAGGCAAAATCAAATGAACCTCTAAATAACTTTCGTGTCTTCATAAGTAACCTCGGTAGTTCACTATGCTATTGTCCGTTATGAACACCTCTTTCAACAGTGACCTTACTATGTCACGGTGTAATGAAAGCAGTGCTACCTTACCTGTCTGGAAACAAATTTCGGTGTGTGTATTTTTATACAGCCTAGAGCATAGTCTGCCTCAAGGGGCGACTTGTCTCCCAGCTGTACGTGAGCAATTTAGCTAGTGCAATACAACCGGTCGCCCGGGGTCTTTGACGTGCATCACGTAATAGTGATACACGAGCAGGGGTGGGGATTGATACACGAGCAGGGGTGAGGATACATGGGCAGGGGTGAGGATTGAACCCAGGATCCCTGGGTTATACAGCGCGAGCTTTCGCTCCACGTGCTCCGAGCTGGTGTGCTCTAGCCACTGATCTCAATGACAATTGCTGGATCGCGTTTGCCCGCTCCGCGAATGCGGTCACTGGCGGCCATCTTTTTGGTAGAGTTATATCACCTCTGGCCAAGATAAAGCTGCTGAAGCCACCTGGCAGCCACCATCATCCATCCATGGCAGACGGCGTTTTGGCAGTTTTGGTGGCAGGCTGCCATCAAAATAGCGTGGGTGACATTCCGTGATTGATTGAAATTGTTTGACTTTCTTTCTTTCAAACGTCTTTATTTACAGACCAAATGAATGAGCGCCCTATGCGCTCTGCTGTATGGTCTTTTATCTCGTCGTCTTATGTGTCCCTGGTGTTACCAGGGGCAGAGAGACGTCGGGCGGCGGCGATGATTGGCTCGTAGTGCTTGAGCAGCCTGGAGCCGAGTGGGGGCGCCTGCGGGTCCTCTAAATATCGGAGGATCGCCTGGAATGCCGCCAGGACACGACCAGGGTCAGGAGCGGATGGGGGGTTGAGCCACTCAGTAAGAGTGGAGGGGGAGGTGAGAGGGTTGAGAGCGCGCGAACGCGGGCTGTTGAGTGGAGCGGGCAGTCCCACAAAAGATGGGGGAGACTAGCAGGAATGTGGCAGTGGGTACACTGAGGGTTGATGTGGACCTGGGGATACATCTTTGCAAGCAGGGAGGGAGCGAGGAGCGCTCCTGACCTGGCTTGCTGTAGAAGGGAGGTCTCGTGGCGAGTGAGAGGAAGGTGGGAAAGAGAGGTGAAGTCAAGGGGGTTAGCCTGAGTAGTCAGATAATGACGCCGTTGGCTGGCGTGCTCCTGCCGGGCTTCGTGTGAATCGTGAAAGGAGCCAGGTGTGAGCTCCGGTGGCGTAGGAAAAGTAGGGGCCCCGGCTCGCGCGGAGAGAAGTTTAGCGCGCGCAAGTCGGTGAGCCCTTTCATTGCCGGGTATGCCGCTGTGGGCGGGCACCCAGTCGATGAGGGGATGGTGGCCGGCTGTCCGGATAGAAATGGCTGCCCGATGAATCTGAATAGCGATGGCAGATGATGGAGATGAGTGGCGGAGAGCACGGATGGCTTCCTGAGAATCTGTATATATTACGATTCTGGAGGAGGGTACCAGGGTGAAAGTGTTAACGGAGGTTAAGCAGTGCAGTATAGCACAAAGTTCAGCGTGACTAGAGGAGCAGGGGGTCATGAAAACTTGTGTACCGCGTCGATGACCGTCGACATCGCACCATGCCGTGCTGAAGATTGGCGTGGAGTTATTGTCCACAGCCGCGTCCGCGTAGAAAACTAGAGCCGATGAAGAGCGAACAAGGAGAGAGTGGAGATGTCGGCGAGCAAAGTCGCTGCGGCGGGCTTGCGCTTTTTCACCCATGTTCCGAGGGAGGGGACGGGGTGCCGTGAGAGGGCAGAGCTCCCATGGCGGGGGTGGGGTGGGTAAAGGTAGGAGGTGGTCGATGTTGTAACCTAGCTTACGCAGTGTTGAAGCGCCCCGCTAGAGTGGCTCGGAGTCGAGTTTCTTGAGTTGCGATCTGGGTGGAGGCCAGGTCGTCAAGGCTGTTCATCTGGCTGCAGCTGGTGAGTGCATCGATTCGCGTGTATCTCGGAAGGCCGGTGACAATTCGTTGCAGTTCCCGATTAATTATTTCGAGCCGGAGTTGTTGGGTGCGGGTAAGGTGGTAGTACGGGTAGCCGTACATAATGCGGGACACCACGAAGGCCCTAGCAAAGATACGGAGATCATGTTCGTGCACCCCGCCGGAGCGGTGGGCTACCCTGTATAACAGGTGGTTCAGCTCTTTCGAGGTGCTGATGGTACGCTGAAACCAAGTCGCCGCCCGGCTGTCTTGGTCGAGGTGAAAACCAAGAATCCGGATGCTCGTGCGGCGTGAGATGGGAGATGGGAGATGAGATCGTCGCACACCAGCAAAAGAAGCAGAAAAACAGTGCATTCAGCTCACGCTCGCAAATTGTTTGACAAAACATGTTTTAAAACCCGGCGTGAACGGTAGCCCGGTCTTTGAGGACCCGGTGAAAGTTTCACGAAATCGCGCAGCACCGGGGAAAAACAGCACAGCACGCATCGAAAGTCGCATCGAAAAAAGCATCGAAAGCAGACGCCGGTACGTAGTCTGCTTTCGATGCGAGCTGCGCTGCTTTCCCCGGTGCTGCGCTTTCGAAGAACTTTCGCCGGGTCCTCAAAGACGAGGCCGTTCACGCCGGGTTTCAAGAATCTGCTTCGTCGAGCAACTTCAATCAAGCACGAAATATCACCCACGGTACAGTGTACTAGATCTACGGCTATTTCATGGCAGCCTGCCGCCATTGCGCTGTCCGCCATATTACTATGATGGCTAGAGATGATATAACTCTGCCAAAAAGATGGCCGACCGTGGCCGCATTCCCGTCCATAGGCGGTGCTGGTCAAACGCGATCCAGCAATTGTCATTGAGATCAGTGGCTCTAGCCCACTCGGCCACCGATCCCTTTTGCTTTCTTTATTGCGCATGGCCGCTGATCCCTCTTTATCTGTCCGGGCTAAAGCCTTCGATGTGTTTGCGCATAGTATTCGCAACTTTCACGACCTATAGGGGGCGCACCGGTGCCTATCAAAATGGCTGTCATCTGGATGATCGTCGTAGAACATCGGTACGAGGCTCGGTCTGTGACGCGTAAGTAATTCTAGTTTTGCTATATACGAGCAGTATTAGAGCCTTACATTATTTTTTCACGCAAGGAAGGTGTAGGCAAGCATGTTTATTATGAGGCCAATCATCCAGGAGCTAGGGAACGCAATTCTCACACCGCGGTACCACCATCGCTGAAAGTTGCGAATTAAGGAGGCTATGGTTTGCGTTTGTCTTGCAAGTTGCTTCAAATGCGCCAGTGCACGAGGCCCGCGTCTCGAGCGGCCCTTGGAAGCAGTTGTCGGCCCAGTACTTAAATGAGCGACCCTTGGAAGCGAATGGCAGCGGAGCACCCGCTCCTCGCACGTGTCTTGCGCGTTTCCACAACAATGGCTGGCGGTACTCGTAAGCGTGAATTTCATCAAAGGAATTTAGTCTGCCCTTGCCGGCAGCGCCTTCAACTTATAAAATTTACGAGGACAGCTCGAGTGCAACATGGCTTTGTTTATTTCAGTGGTTCTTTTTTGCTGACAGGCAGACAGACGGAAAGTGTCCTTTCTTGCCATACCCGTTGCCAATCTTGTCAGCTGCTGTGCACTGGGCGCGCGATTGTGGATGAGTAGTAGAGCCGCGCCACTTGCTTGGACAGAGAACTCCTTAGTAGAGTTCACGGATGGGAAATGGTTGCTTTTTGTTGCTTTTGACTCGACGCGCAGAAGTGTGGACAATTTCGACGAGGTCCACACCTCTGGACGTGCAGAAGTGTGGACCTCGCCGCGCAGAAGTGTGGACTTTGCCACTAAATGAGCTATGCTTAGGGTCGGCCCTTTGTTCCCCAATATTGCTGTGGGCGTCGCCATCTTGGTGCTTGTACAGAGCAGACGCCACTGCCGATCGTCATGATTCAAAAGTGCGACTTCCTCGGAATTTTATTCGGTGTTAGAAAGCTCATGTAATATTGCTTTGCTCTGTTGCGAAGTGTTTAAACAATTGTAGAGGACGTAAAAGCGTTTCCCGTGATTTCAGATAAATTTTCAGATAACTGGCATCCATAATTTTAAGCCACAATTTGGACAAGTGTCGTTACCTTGAAGCGAAGCTTATTTACTGGCACTAGGGAAGATCATGGCGGAACAGCGCAGCACTGAGCTAAATTTCAGACGCCGTGTTTTTCTTTATATAGTGCCACTAAATAAGCTACGTTTCAGACTAACGCCACTTGGCCATATTCACTTAAGATCATGGTTGCCAGTTATCTGAAGATATATCTGAGATCACAGGAAACGCTTTTCCGTCCTTCACAATTGTTTAAACAGTTCGCAACAGAGCAAAGCAATATTATATGAGCTTCCTAACACCGAATCTAATGCTGAGGAAGTCGCACTACTGAATCATGATGATCGGCAGTTGCGTCGACTCTGCACAAGCACCAAAATGTCGGCGCCTACATTAATGTTGGGAAACAGAGTGCCGATACTCTAAGCGCAGCTCATTTAGTGGCTCTACACACGACCATGTAGCGGGTTTGCGAACCAGTATTCAGACGAAGAGGAGGCCGACATAGGACATAGAAAGTGCAAAACTGCCACTTTATTTCATTTTTTTTTGTCTAGCTTTAAATTAAATTCTAATATATATATATATATATATATATATATATATATATATATATATATATATATATATATATATATATATTTCTTTTTTTGCAAAGCAACGTTTGCGTGTTAAATGTGGTGGTAAAAACGGCCGCGACGCCGCACATTGGGCTTTTGATAATTTCGAACGTGGACGGAACTTCGAATTCATTCGGAAATCGGAGCTTATTCTACGTTTTGTAAGCCACTGTAATCTACGTATGTACTGGCTCGTATCTTGCGCCGCCTGTTGGCCGCTTCCTGCAGCGGCGGTGGTGGTGGTGAATACGTTTATTTAAAGAATACTGGGTGAAACAAGGAGACGGCAGGCTCTTTAAATAGACCGGAAAATTCGGCTTCTTAACCTATCGCGCTACGACTTTGTGCAGCGTTGCCCACAGATGGTGCATTTTTTTGTAAAATTTGCAAAGAACGAACTTACTTGAGGAAAAAGTAAAGAAAGAAAAAGGCTTAGCTCCTATGGAAACGCAGCGACGCCACCGGTCTTCAAACAACACGGCGCCGTTTCGCACGGGAGACAAGAGATGGCGCAACGAACGCCGCCAACGTAAAGCCCCTTAATAAAGGCCTTTTTTACAAGTACCGCCAACCATTGTTGTGGAAACGCGCGAGACACGTGCCGCGAGCGCGTGCTCCGCCGCCATTCGCTTCCAAGGGCCGCTCATTTCAGTGCTGCGCCGCCATTTGCTTCCAAGGGCCGCTCGAGACACGGGCCTCGTGCGCTCGCGCATTTGACGCTACTTGCAAGACACGTAAACACATCGAGGGGCTTTACGCCAACGAACGAGCATACGGCGCCGAGAGCCGGCACTTTAGCAGACAATCCTTTCGACTCAAAAGCGGCTCGCGTTCCGCAGGCGGCGAGAGCCGCAGAAACAAAAACAGGCGCGGTAACAACAATGAACTGCAGTTCCTTGTCTGCTAAACGCCGGCTCTCGGCGTCGTCTGCTCGTTCGTTGGTGGCAGTTGGCGTCGCGACCGCTTGCGCCATCTCTTGTCTCCCGTGCGAAACGGCGCCGTGTTGTTTGCAGACCGGTGGCGTCGCTGCGTTTCCATAGGAGCTAAGCCTTTTTCTTTCTTTACTTTTTCCTCGGGTAAGTTCGCTCTTTGCAAATTTTACAAAAAAATGCACCATCTGTGGGCAACGCTGCACAAAGTCGTAGCGCGGATAGGTTAAGAAACCGAATTTTCCAGTCGATTTAAAGAGCCTGCCGTCTCCTTGTTTCACCCTGTATATCCGGAGACTCAAAGTTTTCATGACGCGATGGCCTTAAGGCTTGGTGTCGTCTCCTAGGTTAAAGGTGTTAAATGGAGTTTCCCAGGCCTCCCTCAGAAATATATTCTAAGAGAGATCTGAGGATCCTGGTCTTGCGTGGGGTGTCGCCCGCTGGGTGCGTCCAGTCCTGCAGTTTTGAAGGTCTTTCATCATTCGCCATCTTACTGAAGATGAGTGCTCTGAGTGTGGAGAGGGCCTTACATTCCCATAGTAGGTGTTTAAGTCTGGGAATGGATTCCTCGGCTTGACATCGCTGGCATCTGGGGTCGGGAGGGACAGCGTAGGGTTGTTCTTTCTTAAGTCTTGCCAGATCCATTTGGTATCTGAACCTGGGTGTGACTGCTCCTCCTGTGCGTATACGGCGGAGCATCACTGATTCTTTTCTTTTGAATTCTTCCCTAGGAAGAGGATGTTGTTCTGGGGTCCATGATCTTGCCAGAAGATGTTTTCGTGTTTTCTGGGCTAACCGGAGTTCCTCCCTTAGATCGTAAGGGGAAGCTCAGTGTCTTGTTGCTGTGGTGTTGAGCCTGCCGTAGAGGACTGAGACAACAGGGACGGTTGCGTGAGATTCCTCATCGCCTGCTGTGCAGCCTCATGAGCTAGCTCGTTGCCCGAAATGCCTTCGTGCCCGGGAGTCCACCTAACATTAATTTGAATTCTCTTGGATCTGTATAGCGAGATCGCTAGGGCGAAGATAGCGTCAATGGTGGGGCTAGAAGAGGACCTGTATTTCTTGAGTTCTCTGATGGTGTCTTGCGAGTCGGTATAGACGATTAGCTGTTGTTCGTCTTGTAGATGGGGTACTGCACCTCGGATGGCTTGCAACACCGCCTCCCGTTCAGCGAAGCCCGGCGTGTGGTGGCCTCGAGGGTTACCTTGGTTCTCTGTCCAGGTCGCATTTCCTTGGATGTATGTGGCTGCTGTTGCCCAACCCTTAGAGGAGATGCTGGCGTCCACATAGACAATCATGTTTTTTTCGTCCTCAACAAGCTTAGCCAGCTCCTTCTTGTGCATGCGAGCGTAGTGTTCTCGTCTTTTCTTGTGCCGCGCAGCGTCCATGTTTCTTGGGAGAGGTTTGCACCCGTGAGTGACGTCAGTGAGTTCCCACGGTGCTTTGCTCGGTGATATGGGGGCGTCTTCTTGTATCTCGATTCCCATGTACTTAGCAATTTTTCTTCCCTCGGTCGTATGCTGTAGACGGGAGAGTTGAGCCTCCTTCTGTTGGTTCATGAGGTCTGTGAGTTCTGGGAGGAAGATACACTTGCTTACTTCCTCTGCCGAAGTGTGGCGTGGGAGCCCAAGGATGCTTTTCTTGCTCCGTTGAGCATGCTTTTAAATCTGGAAAAATGAGTTTTCGTGAGCCGGTAGAATCTCGCCACGTAGGCTATTTTGGATACTAGCACTGCAGTCACATTTTTTGGCTGTTTTTTCCCAGCTCCTCCCATTTTCGTGGATATTCTTTGGACGAGATTGATACCTTGTTTCCATTTCTTGGAGATCTCGGCCAGCCAAGCTTTGCTTATTCTTGGCTTGTACCCAAAGTTAATTCCGAGGATTTTAACGGAGTCTGCTTTTTGGACTGGGTCTCCCGCAAAGGTAAGACCTAGGTTTTTGTTGTCTTGATCGCGGCCGTAGATGGTATATTTCGTTTTTTCTGGAGATGGGAACATTCCCACATCGGCAAGATATTCTTCAATGGTGTCGAGTCTCTTCTGCAAAGCGACAACTTGGGTTTCGGGAGGCCCTTGATACGTCCAGATCGTGATATCATCTGCGTACATCGTCGCCCTGAGGTTGGGTATTTCATAAAGTTGCCAGAGGAGTGGTGCCATGACGATGTTGAATAGTGTAGGTGACAGCACAGCGCCCTGGGGAACTCCAATGTTGTTTTCTTGAAGGGTTCCTTCGCCATATTCCTTGTCATATCCGGCTCGGATTTTGTAGACCCGTCCCGAGAGAAATGATTTTACGAAGTCTAGTTGTTTACCCGTGAGGCCTTGCTGCTCCATCTTGCCAATGACTGATCGATGGGGGACAGAATCGAATGCCTTCTTTATATCGATAGACACGATCACTCGCATTTGTTTTTTTCCTGGGTGCATGTCCACGACGTCGGTGTATATTATGTGCAGACTGTCATGGGTGCACAAGTTCGATCTAAATCCTGTTTGCGTTGGATGAAAGATGCCGAGGGTTTCAGCGTTGTGCTGAATCCTTGCGAGTGCCATTCTTTCCATAAGTTTTCCCATGATTGAGGTTAAGGAAATAGGTCGGACATTTTTGGGGTCGGTTGCTGGCTTCCCTGGTTTAGGTATTGGTGTGACCAGAGACAGCTTCCATTCTTCGGGAAGTTGCCCACTTTCCCAGATCTCGTTAAACCATTTGAGAATAACAAGACGGGTGGCCAGGGGTGCGTTTCTGAGCATGGGCACTGTAATTCCGTCTTCTCCAGGTGCACTCTTGCTTCTGCACTGTTGCATTGCCGCTCCGAGTTCCCACTCTGTGAAGGGGAGGTCCTCCGGCTTGTCTGCAGGTCCCGAATGGGTTGGGTGGTAAATGATTGCCTCCGGTTTCGTTGGAATTGCGGAAAGAAGATGTCTCCCAATTTGTCGAGAATTTCTTCCGTTTCTTCATTGGAGAGGAGTGCGATGACCGGGACAGGACTGATTCCTTTCTTTTTTCCTGACATGGATTTGAATGTCTTCCACACGTCTCTAAGGTTGGTTTTTTCGTCGAAGGACTCGCAATACCCTAGCCATCTGTCGATGGATAATTCGTTTGCGTATTTGCTTGCTTCTTCCGTTAGACGGTTGACCTTGTCTAGGTGTTTCTTCTGTTTCCCTTGTCGGTATTTTTCTACGGCTCTGGTCCTTTTGTCCCATAACGCGAGGAGATGGTAGTCTGGTTCTGGCGTGCCTTCAGAGACTTGCCTTACTTCTGTGGCAATCTTTGTAGCTGTTGCGAGTAGCGCGGTGATTTGACATGGTTCCAACGGATCTCCTTGTTCATTGAGGTTTTGCCTATATTTGTCCCAGATTATTGTTCTCGTTGGTCTTTTTTGCTTGAGATTATTGCCTCCAATGGCGACGTCCATAATGATGGGAAAGTGGTCGCTGCCCCAAGCGTCCTGCGTCATATCCCAGCTTATCTTGCGAGCTGTTGTCGGCGTGGCCAGGGTGACGTCGATTATGGTGTCTACCTGACAGCTAGTTAGCGAGTGTCTCGTTGGTCTAGTAATATCGTTCATGAGTTCGAGACCTCCGGCTTCTATTGCTTCCATAAGTTCTTTGGTCCTGCGGTTTTGCTGTAGATTAGCCCAGTCCTCGATTCTGGCATTGAGATCCCCTCCCATGATGAGGTAATCGTCTGGATACTGATCTTTGAGACAAGCCATGAGTGATCATATGGTTTCGAGGGACAGGCGTATGCAGATGCAATCGTTAGTCTTCTTTGAATGGTCTGGAGTGCGATTCGTACTGCTACCAGAAAAGAAGAAGAAGACAATAAAAGGAGGGAAGCGAGAAAGGCAGTCATAACAAAACGCATTCAGGAAACTATGGAAGCGCGCAAGGCAGCCCGCGAAGGGAAAGAACAAGAACGCGACACCTCCAGGCAGGAGATCGTCTGCAGCTTATCAACAACAGAAGAGGAACCCCAGCCTGAACTTACCCCTACACAGAACGCAAGCCCAAGCGATTGGGGAATCGTCCTCCGACAGATACAGCTGATGCAACAGCAGATGCAAGAAACACAGCAGTTTCAACAGTTCGTAATGCACAAGCTAGGGATGAATACGACAAGGGTTGACTGGTCACCATCGCTACGCCGGCAGCTGGAGCCAATCTACCACCAGCATAGGGGATCGGTGGCCGAGTGGGATAAAGCGCACACCCAGCTCGACGCGCGTGGAGCGAAAGCTCGCGCTGCAGAACTCAGGGATCCTGGGTTCGAGCCCCATCCCTGCCCGTTTCGATCTGGATGAGCATCGTACCGGCGTGCGGTCGTGTATCACTACTGCGTGATGCACGTTAAAGACCCCAGGCTAGCGGTTGTACTGCACTGGCTAAATTGCTCATCTACAGCGAGTGACTCGTCGCAACTTTAAATGGCTGACCAACTACACGCTGTATAAATATCCCCACAACCCAAAAAAATACGACAGTACCCCAACATGCCCACTAAAAGAACAGAAGAAGCACCTCTGAGAGTTCTACAATGGAACTGTCGCAGCCTCTCAAGAAGGAAAGCCGAACTACTTAAGAGAATAGAGGAATACAAGTTCGACATATTACTTTTACAAGAAACACGCACTGATGAAATTGACCTCTCTGGCTACCACAAGATAGCGAACCCAGCAATAAAACGCGCCGTTCCTGCGGGGCGACGTAACGATGATGGGAAAGAGGAGGTCAAGGCTCAGGTTAACGTGTTTATCAGTCAAAAGTTAGCCTTTATTGTCATAAATACAGACAACTGCAGCGGCGGACGCGGAGCGAAGAAGATCTAGCTCGAGGTCGGCGGCGAACAGCCCGTGGCCCAAGCCCACCTCGAGCGCCCGACCTGCATGCGCAGCTGCGAACATGCAACTCGTTTGTACCGGAAAAATTCTGGGCTATCTATGACGAAAAGGGTAGAAATAAATAGCGGTTGAATCCCCCTTAATGCACGAGAGCTTGTGCCACCGAGATCTACCCCACAGCAAGCAGATCGTGCTTGTAGCCTTTCCTGCCGTACACCATAAGGTGAAATAGAGTTTAGATTATGCTTCAAAATAAACAAAACAGTATAGCATGCGCACAAAAAAAACATGCGCACAAATATGTGGAATGCGCCACATCGGTAGTCTAAAATACCTACGGCATGTTGGTGATCGCACGTGTGTAGCATGATAGCCCGACGTGCAAAATCCCTGTGCGCGCTTCAACCAGCATTGTTCCATGTCTTAACCCAATATGTTAAGGGTCTACAAATGACGGCATGATTCCGTTACACACACTCGCGTGCCGACTTTCTATCTCTAAATTACAAACAGACTGTTCCGCTGACACGGTGAGGATCCGGCCACCTGATCTGGGGATTCGCGTCATGGGCTTCTGATGAAACTGGCCATTTTGAGGCGGGGCAAAAAAAGGGGGGGGGGGGGCGTCAGTCGTGGGCATTTGACACGGGGCTTTTGTCATCGGGTGCTTTCGTGCACCACCCGATCGTACATAGGGCATCAACATTCTGTAAAGCGGTCTCCTTCGTGGAACTTGCAAGGCCACTGTAATATGTGTTCGTCTGATCCTTTGCTGGATAAAACACAAATTCCGGAATCCGGGCAAGTAGGAACCGAAAACAGAGGGGAAATCTTTTGAGGCGTTCAAAATCAGTGTAAAGGATGATGATGGTTGCATCAGTGCGTCGTCACTCGTTTTATCAAATAAGGAATTCAGGTTCATTTGGGGTGAGGTATAATAAAGTGTGTGTATATGCTCGTTTTTTCCAAATAAAATTCAGTTGCTTGTAATCAGGGTTGGGCACAGATACTCAAAAAATGTGTTTGGAAATACAAATACTGGGATACATTAAAATAGTAGCTAAAATGCTGATACTGAAATATATCTGTAAAAGTGTATCGCGATACGTATCGGAAATACATTTTAAATTGGGGGAAAAGTATTTGGAAATACAAATACAGGAATACATTTTAGGGAGGGCAGAAATACAAATACAGAAATACTGATACTGCAATACATTTTTCAAACTTGTTTGAGACGCCAAATAAGATGAAGCTTGAAGTTGGAAATGGAAGCTTTTGATCCCGAAATTACTTTCCCGTAGGCTTGGCAATTTGCCTTGAAGGTAGTGATTTTGTACAACAAAAAGTCTTCAATGGGCTCGAAAAAACGTTCCATCAAGGACTGACCGAGGTCCCTTCTCTGACATTCTGTCTGTCTGACGAGGGATGCGAAAATACTTCCACCTCTAAATAAATTCCATATCATCCTAAATCCCATCAAAGCGTCACCACGCCCCTGTCCAATAAGAACGCCCCGGTCAACATTTATCACATGACGTCACGGTGGAATGAACTAGTATTTTTTATCTGTAGGTGTGGTCTTGAATATGAAACTTTACCACGCTGCTGTATGAAAGGACAATACGTACTTTCGTTGTAGGTTACCTCATTGAAGATCGTATAGGCGGTGTCATTTGGAATTTTCGAAAATAGTGGACCATCTGAAGCATCCTGAAACACATGTCTTGTCTTCTGTTACGGTTCAAAAAAAACGATATGGTGGCATCCCTGTTTTGAAGGTAATTCTTGCCGACCCTCCGCCACCTACGCATGGATTACAGTCCTCAAATTTTGTCTTGCATACTCCAAATAAAGACCCCATGGATTGCGACCTGATATTGCCAGCACAGGTGCGAGCTCTCCGAGAAACAGCGCGCTCGAGACGAGTCGCAGGTGTACGAAGTCTGGGTCCGCACAGAGAGGCCACGTCTAACCTCCTTCCTGGGTTTCGAATCACCAGAGCAGCAGGTCACTTTCACGTCGGCTGATGACGTACCCTATAGCCGTGATATATTACGGGCGCAGCCGCAGACGCATTCGAATATGTGTTAAACTTCACTGCGTGAGTCATCCTACTATCTCAAGCCAACCATCGCCAGGCTCGTGCTGCAACGGACTGTGACTCAGCTTTGCCGGCTGGGTGTACTGTGTGTATATGTAAGAGAGGTGGTTAGCAGCTAAGGCAAGAGAGGCAGTTAGCAGCGGGCTTTGGATGCCAGCAAACAATGACTCAAGAAACCCCTACCTAAGGACCTGCGGCACTAGATGCTCCGACTCCACTCCTGGCACGCCACCTGGTTCGAGTCCCCGACTACGCAACACTTCTCAGAAGACAGAAAAGCACGCATAATAAAATAGTTTGGAGAATCGGAAGGAACCTTGGTCAGCATGGTAACAATTCCCAAGCACGTCCTTGACCCTGGTGCCCTCAGAAGTAAAAAAACAAAAAAAAATTGCGTTCGGATTTGTATTTTTTGTTTAGGAGGGGGGGGGAGTATTTTTCAAGAAATGTAACGAAACAGATTTCACCCTGATTGTATCGCGATACAAGTTGGAACATTCAAAATGTATTTCGATACAGGTATACGGACACCGGTGAAAAAAAAATGTATCGCGATGCAGAAATACAGATATGAAATTATTTCTGAAATACTATCGCGAGACATTTGTATCGCGATACTGCCCAACCCTGCTTATAATGCTCCGAGTGTGCACGTCTACTTCTTTGTGATCATTTTTCCTGACGTCACCTCCGGTTAGACTCGAAATCGAAACCAACATTGTCGTCTGCTATCAGTGCCTTGACGCCATGTTGGAGGCACTCGGCGTCTTATTGTGGCAGCGGTAGTGCCGTAGAGTCATAGAGCCGCGTATTTGTATAATCACATTTCAGAATATTTCGTTTCCCTAGTCAATGTCAAAGAGGTTCCTCATCTGACACGAAGTGTTGTCCACAAACCCGTAGTTAGGGTACGAAGCTTTTCTGTCGGGATCATAGAGTCAACATAATAATCTAGAGCGAGAGTCTCATGCATTTGGCTGCGACGGAACGGCGAGGCATAGGCGCGTGGACATGACGGCGGCCCTAGTTGGCGGTCCCGATGAACCCATTTCGCTCGCGACGCCTTAAAGGGATACTTCAACGAAATTTGAAATATATCCGTCGTGTTCAAAAATAGGTTGAATATGATCCACAATATCCGTAAATGACAATGGCACGTTTGTATTTTGAGCCTGGTGGCTGTATTTTTTGTTATAAACGGCCCACTCTGGCAAGCGCTCGGAGAAGGCCCAGCTTCGAGCACGTGACATCCGACGCAATCATGACGTAGTTCATCTCGGGACGAGCAAAGTCACCGCGAGGCTGACGTCGAGTGGATGGCCTAGTCGTTCCAGCCACCGAAGCGGCTGCTTTTGTACGAATTTTGAGTGACGGGTTAATCTTGTCTAATCTTGTAGAGGGACAATAGCGACTTCTGGGTCACACAAAGGGATTCTCGTGAAGAGGGAGTTCCTCCTTCCCCTCTTCTGTCGTCGTGGCCGGAGGCGAGACAATAACCGTCACCACCTCTCAAGGTTCCTAGACGGGCATCACAAACGAGGCGTTAGCGACATCCACCAGGTGCTCTGCTAATCGTTTAATTCGTTTTGAAATTCCTTTTCGTGTATTTTTAACAAGATATTGGTGTGTTCGACGTGATACTGCTCCTTTGAATACATATGGACCATAAAATAAGCGCCGAAATTTCGTTGTAGTATCTGTTTAAAGGGATACTTCAACGAAATTTGAAATATACCTGTCATGTTCAAAAATAGGTTGAATATGATCCACAATATCCGTAAATGATAATCGCACGTTTGTATCTTAAGCCTGGTGGCTGTATTTTTCGTTATAAACGGCCCACTCGGGCAAGCGCTCGGAGAACAGCCAGCGGAGACCACGTGACATCCAACGCGATCGTGACGTAGTTCGTCTCGGGAAGAGCAAAGCTACGGCGCGGCTGACGTCGAGAGGATGGCCTAGTCGTTCCAGCCACCGAAGCGGCTGTTCTTCTATGAATTTTGAGTGACGGGTTAACCTTGTCTAATGTTGTAGAGGGGCAATAGCGACTTCTGGGTCACACAAAGGGATTCTCGGGAAGAGGGAGTTCCTCCTTCCCCTCTTCTCTCGTTGTGGCCGGAGGCGAGACAGTTGCCGTCACTACCTCTCAAGGTTCCTAGACGGGCATTACAAACGAGGCGTTAGCACAATCCACCAGCTGCTCTTTGCTAATCGTTTAATTCGTTTTAAAATTCCTTTTCGTGACTTTTCAAACAATATATTGGTGTGTTCGATCTGATACTGCTCTTTCGAACACATACTGCTCCTTGAACACCAAAACTTAAGCGCCGAAATTTCGTTGAAGTATCCTTTTAACATGCACAAAGAAGCAGCAAAACATATATAATTTCTGTACCATGTAATTTTATTTTTTACTTTACAGAAATACACCTGAATCGCGCTTTGACAAAATTAAATAAAGTTTACAAGCGCTCGAGCAACTTCAACTTCTCGAGGCAAAACTAACACGCCTAAACCAGCCTATTTAAGCATGCTTCTAGTAATAAGCCAATGGTATTGCCAGACTAACATTGACCATTAAATGCCACTGTGTTCTTGCAGTGTCGATGCGTAGGTTGGACACTAACCTTTATGTGTGCGTTTAGCGTGACATAAGAACATTGAAAAAGCGAGGTCACCGAAAGGTGACTTCGGCTTCTTGGGTCACTCTTTGGGTTCAAAACTTCGATCCACGAAGTTTCTTCGGCATGGCGCAAAGGTGCTCCGGCATACCTTGAGTTAAGCAAGCTTGATTTTATCAGCTCCACTCAATATCGGTGACCTAAATTTTGGTCCCAAATCGTTTGCTTCGCCTGTCATGGCTTATCTGTCGACACCTTGGTATGGGATGGAGTACCAGTTCTCCTAAAAATGGTGCAATGTCCATCGCGTCCGCACTTTATCTCAGCCTGTGTTTCGCCCTGGTACCCCAAAAAATTAGGTGAGCTTTTGTCCGGTGATCTTTTGTCCGGTTACCCAGTGAGCTCGTTCACAAATAGAAACTCAGTGCGACGTCAACTGCTTTCTCATAAAAACGCGGTTAATTAATTCGAATTATTTTTTTTACTCGCCTTGCAATTTTTTTATATCTCTTTAAAGCATCTCAGATTTTTCTTCTCCACTATGGTGATTCCGTCGCTTTAGCTTTATGACATACCGCCCCCGACTACGTAAACTTTAGGATTTTCTTGATAAAATTGATACCTGAACGTTAAGCCGGGGTCACACTGCTTATAAAACCTACAAAGGACGGTCTGCGGACAGATTCGAACGCGAGTCACCATGAGGTTTGTGATTCGATTGCTGCAGAGCAATGAGTTGAAGAAGAAACATGGCACGCGGCATTCGAACCACGGATATCGCGATGACTGAATAGGGTCTCAACGCGGGCACGTAGCCAGGATTTTGTTTCGGGAGAGGGGGGGGGGCCCTCCCGTGACAAAATGTTGTATGAGGGGGAGGGGGAGAGGAGGTCCCAACGAAATGGAAGATTTCGGGGGGGGGGGGGGCGAGCCCTATGACCCCCCCCTCTGGCTACGTGCCTGTCTCAAAGTTACTGGAGCAAGCTTGTTCCAGTAACGCTGTCGTGTCTGTCAGACTGTCTTTTGTATGAAGTGTAAGCGGTGTGACCTGGGTATTAATTTAGAATTCTATGTCGGGTCATTGGATCAAAAAGGAGCAAATCCCATTCCGTCTCCTCATTTGTTTTGTACCCAAACGTTTGCTTAGTATAATTTTTCTTTGCCAACTACCTAGATCGGTCGCACATATAAAGTCGGAGTGCACAGAATGTGAAATATGTGCGATAGGCGAGCTGCCTTCGTAGGAGTATTTTGCACTTTTGTTTGGCCACCTCAGATACCACACATCAAGTGTACTCCGAATTTTTCCGTGGGATAATGGCAAGTTTATTTTTCTTCTTCTGTTGGCATGGGGGCAGAAAAACTTCGAGATTTTGCCTCTTGCCTTTGACTGTGAGGGCTTATGAAGACGGAAGTAGTAGTACGCGACGAAATGGAGCTCCTGACCTTGCCGCGTGACACTGCGCCAGTCTGCCTAGAGAGGAGCCAAGAGGCTTCTATGGAAACAGGGCTTGTGCCCGCGCCCTATTGGGCAAGCACATTGAAAACAAAGATGTTGAGACAATCTAGGAGCCCAGTGTAATATAGCTAACGTTATACCCCATTCACACGACCGTAAAGGTAGTACCTTTAGCTAAGGGACCCTTATTCTCTGCGGCCAATCAATTAACGATCTTCCACGCGTGGCGTGTGCTCGTGACCCAAGAGCACGGGCTGATTCGCCGATAGCAAAGGGACCTATGTTAAAGGTACCTTGTGTTGACCGTGTGAAGGGGTAATACCCAAATCACACGGCAGCGTAAAGGTACCTTTAGCCCAGGTACCTGTCGTAAAGGGAGCTGGAGATCGTGATCACACGGCGCATAAAGGTCCCTTTCGCTGAGGGAGGTCCTGTGTTAAACGGAGCTCGCCGAGTTCCCTTTACAGCTACAGGGAGTAGCCTCGGACCCAAAAACTCCAAATAAAAATCACAGATATATAAATATATCTTGTTTAATGCATTATAACAAATTGAATATATATAAGTAGCGAATTACGAAATGAATGTGGACACTTATGCGATGGAATAATACATTAACGAGGAACGTATACACCAGCTAGCAGGTAGCAGCGGCGGCACGTGGAAAAGAATGTCTTCAACGAACCCGAACGCGATGGACGACTGCGAACTCTTGTTCGAGGTTCTAGACGAGTCGTCCGACTCTCCCCGCCCAGGACCTTATGTCCTCGCCTTCACCCATTCCTTTCGATAGCGTCACTGGCATGTAGAGTTGTTGAAATGATAAATAATGGTCAGAAAGGCGGCAGAGACAGGAGCCAAGCAATGGCGACCATCACTGTTCTCCACCTTTATTTCCTCTTCTTTTTCCCCCAATCTATCAACAAACTCCCACCACTACACTACAAAAACTGCGCGTCAAACCGATTTCGAGGAATAATTGTTTATCACGTGCTGCTCTCGTGGTTTAGGAGGAATGCAATCGACATCAACTTAAAGTACTCCGTTTATTTATCGTGTGATCAAGAACGCCGTTTACTACAGGTACCTTCAGCTAAGGGACCTAAGCTAAAGGTACCTTTACGCTGCCGTGTGAATGGGGTATTACTTTGATTATAGCGAAGGCTAGAGCACGAATTCATAGCACTGCAAGAGGATCCGGATGCACCAGAGCTCATGCAGCGGGATTACGTTGTTTCGCTTTTCCAGACTTCACTCTGCCGTGACGACGGCTCGCTCCCTCGCTCGCTCAAAATGTCTTAAAAAATTCAGGCTTTTAGGTTACGGTAGAAGAAACACAGTTCCCTTCTACCATGTTCCACGCTAAACTCGTCAAATTAAACGGGTCTCCAAGCAGAAAGGAGCGAAAACAGTGCGCACCATCTATCGGTTTTCTTTCCAACGAATTCTCGCGACGACGAAGGAGCCACGCGTGCACTGATCGCTCTAATCCCCACCCCCGTTCTCGACCCTACGCTTTCCTTAGCCTTGCCGCCGTGACCGGCCTTCCCCCCTCTTTCGGCCTCGACACCCCTCCTGGCCCTTTCGCAGTCGTCGGCCTAGCCCCCGCACTCGGCAGTTCCGGCTCGCTCGGCCCTAACCCACGCTCGGTCCTTCCGTGAGGGTTGGCCGAGAGGGATGCTGCCCGAAGCGGGTCCCTGCCGACTGAACGGAGGAGGTGCAGTCCTCGATAGGATGGTGTTCGGGGGCCAAGTTAGCGCCTCATAATAAGGTAGGAAGCGCGACGTTGCACCGACTCTAGGGAGGCAACACGTTGCCTGGTTGCCGAATCCCACACCCAGCAGCAAAACGCCAGGATGAGCAACACCAGTGCTGTGAACAGCCATCTGGGCACATCGGGACTGGCTCTTTTTGTGGACCGAATGACGAAGCCAAGGAGTCACCATCTCCCGGACACGACGTTTTGGACATAGCGATGGAAATCGAAATGCTGGTCGATGATGACACCTAGGAGGTGGATATTTGTTGTTCTTGGGACCTCCACTCGGCTCGGGAAAAGTGTTGGAGGGGTCCAAGGTTGGCGCGAGGCAGTGATGTGCATGATAACACATTTGGTTTAAGTTTAAGGGAAGTTTGTTATCTTTTGAACAGAGAAGAATCTGATCTAGGTCAGGTTGTAGCTTCTTACCGAACGTACAATCGACATCAAGATGAGAAAAGTCCTTAAAATACAGCCGATTATCCTCAAAACGTCGCCGGTTGTGGAGCGGACACACACAGATACACACGCGAAAGCGTCTGCTAGTGAGTTAAGCTGCAGCGCCAGAAAACGCGGTGGCATTTCAGCGAACTAGAGAAAGTACCAAATAAGCAAAAGCAAATGCGGCGCGCTCGCGCTGCCTCGGGTGACCAGGGTCGCTAAACTCGTCAAGCACAACTTTGTGCCCGAAGTTTGCGGAACGCGCTAATTGGACTCTCGCGACGCTGACGTCGCGCCGAGCAAGGTGTCAATCATTCTGAACGCTCTATTTTTTAGAGAGGCAGAATGCAGCAAAGTTCATCGAAGCGCGCGTGCGGCGCGTGAGGGGCGCGAGGAGCCCGCTGATTGATCGGCTTCGCCGATGACGTAGCGCCCATTTGTCCCTACATCCCTACGCCAAGCTAAAATTAATCCTTTACAGATTGTCCCTAGGCGATCTGCTGACGCTCAAAATCCCTCTGAAGTTTGTGTAAAAAAGAAACCTCGTTTGTCGAAGTTGTCGCTGACGTCAAAGTGACGTTTCCGAACTTTGCGAGAGCCGTGGTTTGAGCTCGAGATCTTCGCTTCGGATCGAGGCGAAGTTCAACTTTGTCAACATGGCGGTGCCGTACGCTGCGGCCGAGCTTATCTTCCGCCACCGTCGGCGTCGCTACTGAGACCACCGGGGACGCCTTTCAACACCCCGACGACGACTTTCGGCTACAGTACCGGCTATCGAAAGCCGTTGTGCGTTGACTCTGCGACGAGCTTCGTTCGGCGCCCGGACTTCGAGGCGGCGGACAATCGCGTCTACCATGACCGTGGAACCACAAGTTCTTTGCGCGCTCCGGTTCTTCGAAACCGGTAGCTTTCAAGGCATGGTGGCGACTGACGAGCACCTGTCAGTCTCCCACATGACTGTGAGCCTGTCAGGAGTTTTTGCGGCTGCCATCGTTTTTGTTTTTTTCTGCAATAACCGAAGAGGTACTAATAAACTGGTATACAATTCAGAGTGTTGGAAAACAAACAAGAACGGGGATAATTCTTGGGCAGGTTCCAGTCTCCCGGCAGCCGGCAGAATTATTTCTCCGAAATTTTACTGGCAGTCGTCACTCATTGGCGGTCAAATCAGTTCATCGAACGACGTGTCATCGACAGATCGTTTCATCGGCACGCGATGTAATCACATGAAAAAGATTTTCTTCCGTTAGAGGTATATACAAATCAAACATTTTCACACCTTTATACATGTAGTGGGGTGTCCAATAACTAACCCCTAATAAGTGTAGCCATAGACCTTATAAAAAAATGTAAACCTCACACCTTTAAAAATGTGTGATTATTTAAACACGTTTCCTAAAACGTGTGATAATGCACTACTACCTTTTTATAAAGATGTAAAACTACAATACCCCTTCTCGTCAGACACGTAGCAAGGGGGGGGGAAGGCATAAGGCCCCCTCCCCCGAAATCTTCCATTTTGCTGGGGCCGCCTCTCCCCCATAGAGCACTTTGTCATGGGCGACCCCCCCCCCCCCAATAAACAAAATCCTGGCTACGTGCCTCCCTTCTCGTCAAGGTGTAATTACCACAGTACATTCCTTTTGGGGTGTACACAGTGGCCCGGGACCCAATAAAATGACTGAAAATTTAAATTACACAGACGAGTCGCCGAAACAACACGTTGCCTCTTTGGCGAGTGTCGAGGAAACTTCGGCCGAAAACCGGCTTCAATATTGGCCGGATGTACGGTTTTGCGCCTCGTCCCGACGTCCGGCAGGTATGGGTGTACCGATGCAAATACACGATTTATGTCTAATAGCACTGGCACCACTGATCTCTTATTAGGCTGGATCGCGGATAGAGGCCTGTATTGCTCGGGTCGAGCGGCACCACCGGCATTCATCGCTTGAGACGACCTAATGCATGCTATAGGAGAAACGGGAAAACTCAATTTTATTACGTTAGTAGGTTGTTCTCGATCATGAAACTTCTATCGTGTTTCCGCAAATAACAGTTAATATTGTGGGCAAGAATATTAAACGCGTTAGAATACCAATCTTGTTTAAATAAACGTAGTGTGGTTGAGGGTCGAGGGCGACTTTGTTGGGCGTTAACTGTGATGTGTTTAATGAGACAAGGGCTACCGAGAGTTATTGTGGTGTCATCCGTGATCTCGGAGTCATCAGAGCTCAGCAAACGATAAGTTGGAAGGCCTTTACTGGGGACATTCGCATCGTTTTAACCGCTTGTACGTAGTACTTCATGGTGAAAGCTTTTTCTTTGAACTGCTGTGAGGGCTTCCGTGACAAACTGAAACTCGGAGCGTGCCGTTCAGTCGCTGAACGTGCCGTTTGTTTAGCAACCGAAGCAACCGACGTCAGTAAAGTCGGTGGTGCTCCGGCCCATTTTTGTTTTTTATAATCAATGTTTGAACGTTTGACGAATGTCTAGCCGATCTCCAAGCACCCGATATAATCGTCGCAGCACGTCATAAAATACTCGCCCTCGAGCACCGCGTACAAGCTTCCTATTTTTGCGTGTTTCTCCCTTAGACTTTCGTGTATTGCCTCATGGTGTAGTACGCCAAAACAACAAGGACGAAAACGAAGGGAGAACTAGACAGGACTCGGCGTATTGCCTGTTGTCAAGCAATGGCCGCCGGTGAGGCTAGTGACGGGCTCCCGATCCGCGATCCAGACTTGCACTGTGAGAGTTGTAATGCATTGCACCCGCGGAGTGCTGCACGGAGAACAGGCCCCGGACGAACTTGCCGAATGCACCTAGTGCAGACTGATGCTGTCGCCATAGATGTTGTAGAAAAGTACCGACCTCAAACCGAAACTAGCCCCTTTTTGTTCGACGTGATGGGTGGGAATGCGGGAGCGCAGTCGCTGCCATCGTTTATCTATAAACGTTGGCTGCTGCAACGTGTCACTTATATTTGCGATGATTTCCAATTAAGAAACTCGGCTGTCAGAGATATCTACAGACGGCGTAAGTTTCCGAAGCCAGCTGACTACAAAACAGCATACACTTGAGAAAATTTATGGCACTGTACGCGCAAAAGCTTGCTTCGTTTTAAGCATAGTATTATGAATGGACCACTGAAAGGGTACTTCTTAAATCTAGTTCTTTGGAACATCTAGCAATACGTTTCGTAAGACTTTTTTTATTTCCCTGGTGAGGGCATTGAGAACGAGAGCTTTCTCAAACAAAATACGACGGGGCAAGATAGCTGCCGTTCAAATATGACTGTGCTTGAGCCTCGGGCAACGTCTCCATGTTTAGCCTTCCCGGACGCTGAGTGAATGCGTCACAGGTTTCTGCTGTGGGAGCTTTGTCGAAAAATGTTCCACTTTTCACCTGCAAACAGATGATGCGAGATCTCGAGGCCTCTGTGTTTGTCCTGGGCCTTTCATTACACACTGGTAGGTTTCAGCGTCTGTACGGCAACAAAGCGACCCAAATTTTGCAAATGAAACACGGGTCGTCGATTCCTCCCTTCGTGGAATATCAGACGCTTAAAATTCAAGCTCGCGTTTGAGTTTGTGGCCCGCGGGACGCGATTTCGAGCAGAATGCTAACTTTTACGCGGTTACGCGGTTTGTGTAACGTGACCCCCGAGGTCATGTGACTCCCCCGAGGTCATGTGACTCCCCCGAGGTCACGTGACCCCCAGGCCACGTGACCCCCCCCCCCAAAAGGACATTGAAGAATGAGGGGAGCAGGTGGAGAAGGAGGAGGAGGAGAGGTATACCCTCCCCTGAGTACCCTTCCCTTTTCCTCCTCAAGAGCTGCGCTCCAATTCAGCGGTACAGGGAGTTATAAACGGCTTTCAATTTTTTTAGGTATTTATATTAGTTATGAACCGTGTTAGGGTGCCTCTATCTGCCGGCGAATGGAGGCACCCTAACTAGGGTGACCAGACGTGTGTTTTGGCCGGGACAGTCCTGTTTCTGCCGTCCCGTCTTTTTGTCCCAATAAAGAATCATATCCCGTTTTCAGGACATGATTCTTGTATATATATATATATATATATATATATATATATATATATATATATATATATATATATATATATATATATATATATATATATTTGCGCGCTGACGTTTCAGCCGAGTGTTGCAGGATAAAAGTTCCGCTTAGAAAACTTCAGTCGTCGGCAAAACACGCCCATTACAACGAAAGCCCGAAGTAGGACCATCCAAATCAGTGCATGAAACTGAACCGCGAGTGGAACTGTTCCCTGAGGCCCTAGGGCTTAGTGCAGTACGGTAACGTTTTGAAATGAGAGCAGTTATTTCATTAAAGCTGGGATGTCCCGTTTTCCACCTTGAGGAATATGGTCACCCTAACCCTAACGGAGCTGCGGATCGAACCGCCACCTACACCGTCTTCCAAGGAACGGCCGTTCCCGATGCATGGTGGAGGCAACGAGATAGCTACACTACCCCCGCAACTGTAATGTTACCGAGCCCGATCATCAGAACAAACGTTAAATGATTAATTTTTCATTCGTTTATTAGCCCTTCTACGCGTTCACATATTTCATTTATCAGTACGGTTCGTCCATCTGCATATTTTAATTATTATCTTATAGCATATATCTGACGCATAAGCAACCAGTTGTGTCGCTGCCTCTTTTCGTCGCGTGTCAAAGAAAGAAGGTTTAAAAATACATATCACAGAATAGCAAAGATGCATGTCAAGCCAATACAACATTCCATCGACGTATATACCAATAAGTATTGTCTTCTCTAGATGCTTCCCAACCTCTGGGCCTTCCTGAGGTGTCTGAAGGATGAACAAGCACTACAAGAGCTGATAATGGCCCAGCTAGACGCGGGACAATCGACGCCACGTCTCTCGCACAGGACTCTTCGTAGTGGGGAGAAGAAGAAGTGGTGCCACCAAGTCAATACATGCCCTTCGGACTTCGCCAAATATCGCTGCAAACCCAAGATTTTTGCACCGATTTCACAAAACGTCAACACACGGATCCAGGAACCCTCCTGCCATCCGGTGAGTGTGGCAATTTGACCGACGTCGTCATACTTTTCGTCACATCAGCCAACTCCATACTAGGCCTGCTACGCCTAAAACCGTTCGGAGGCCGAGTTTGCGCCGCGAGGCCTCACCCAGGCCGGCCTCTCTCGCGACCCCAGCAGGATGCAATCATCTCCCCAAGCCATGGACACGGAGTGGCGACCGGCCAGCGGTCAAGCCACCCGCTACACAAACTACGTGACCATTATCGTGAAGTTCACCGACGGCCTCAACCTATCCGCCCTACCCCACCACGAAATCGGCGATCGAATCATCGAAGCCGCATCCCTAACTTCCAACGAACATTCAGACACATATATCAAAGTGCGAAACATTCAAAATCTTGTCGCTATGGACACATATCGCCCTACCGTAGAAAGAAAATTGCTACAACTACAACAAGTGAGCTTGGCCGACGCCGCACACCCGGTCCGAACCTACCTCGCGGTCAGTGCTGCCAACGCGCGGGGTGTGATCCACGGCATCCAACCACACATATCCGAAGAAGTCATCCGACAAAAACTACAAGTACAAGGCCCTAAAATCCTCCATACCAGACGGATTGGCACATCCAACTCCATCCTCATTACAGTTGAGGGCACTCAACTTCCACGCTACGCGCTCTACAACCGCGTCGTGATGCGACTTTATCCCTATCGCCCGCGCAGCCTCCAATGCCACCACTGCTACGCGATCGGCCACCAAGCCGATGTGTGCCCCAAAAAGACAATATCGATAACGTGTCCCACATGTAGCACGACCTTACCCATCGAGACAGGCATAGCAACACCGCACACGTGCGAACCATTTTGTCTGAACTGTCAGGGCGAGCACCCGCCCGGAACACCGACATGCCCAGCCCGTGCCCAGGCCGACGAACAGACGCAGTCAGGCCAACAATACCGCCGCGAGCGATTCCTGACAACTCATCTGCCCCGCAAGGACCCGCCACCATTTCACAGCACAGTGCACTGGCCTGCCTTGCCCACATCGAACCGGTTTGCGGCACTCGATAACTCCAGCCGCAGCCGCAGTCGCAGCCCGGGGCATCAACCTGAAACAGCACAGACCGCCACCAGAAAGCCAGCGATTCAAGCGGTCGCCTCAGCGCCAAGGAAAGGACTGAACCATAATCCTCGCCGACGCCACCAGACCACCATCGACAGTAACCAAGCCAGAAATATCCCGAAAGAAAATTCGCTCAAGGGACCAGAACAGCGACCAAGGGAAAGCAGCAGTGTCTACCGTCCTACTCCAGGTGCTAATGAGCCCACACACTCCTGCACAACACATCCCCATCCCACGTACAGCCAGGCATTGGAACAGGCGCGCGTCGCCCCAATTACGGACAATCTTGTCAAGGCTATGCAGGCAGGTCTTCAGCCACATACAACCAGACCACAAACCCCACCCCTCACGCTCCCCGCACCCCCCAGCACCACTCCAAACACTGAACCAATCCTCGCTGAACTGCAACAAATCAAAGCCACCATGATCCACATGCAAAACAATATAAGTCAGCTACAGTAAACCATGGAGAAACGCGATGCACTTATGCAAAGTCTCGCGGAACAAGTCGCTCACCTCACCCAACGAATCGAACAGTCCGATTCAATCCTAGCCAACGTTCAGGCAACTCTCGCTAGGAACGAAATGGTTCTACGAAAACGTCCACACACGACACCCCCTGACACTCCGGATAGCCCAAACAAGATCATCGTTTCCGAGGCAGCGGCCAGCTCCCCACTCTCACACGATGGCTAAGCAACCTACACCCAATGCAACACAGCCCCTAACATCTTCATCTCACACAAAACAAAGCACTATCTGGCAATGGAACTGTCGCGGACTAAAACGCAAAAAGGACTCCTCACATACCACATTCAGAATGCCGCAATCAAACCAGACATCATACTCGTACAAGAAACAACCGGGCCGATAACTCTCCCAGGCTATCAGCTCTTCACGCAACCCAGTATTACACGACGAGACAAAACCTCACACACCGGTACCACTACACCCACACTTGTGGCCACGTACGTCGCTAATCATGTAGCTGCCGTGCAGATCGATACGTCCCATATTAACACAATGACACAGGAACATGTCACTGTTCAATGCCGCCTGGGTTCAAACTCCAAGGACACAGTAATTACGAACACCTATTGGCTGCCTAATCACCACAACGTATCCCTCAGTTGGCTATCGAAGCACGCCGCCGCATACAGGGGCCACCCCCTGCTCGTGGCCGGTGACTTCAACAGCCACAACACCGCATGGGGCTACACACACAACACCCAACGGGCGAAAACTGGAGGCCTTTATGTCTGACAGCCGGTTTTCTCTTTTAAACGACACCACAATACCTACAAGAGTGGGAAACAGCGTCGAGCACGACACCAACCCAGACCTGACTTGGTACAGAGGTAACCCAACAGCGTCGTGGGAGAACTCATTGGAGACTTTGGGCAGTGACCACTGCATACTAGTAACCACCTTAACGTTTTCCAGGGACCGCAGCATGCCAAACCGGGGGCCCCGCACCAAGATCACAACATGGACCAGAGTTCGAGAAGAACTTGAGTCCACCCCCTCGACCCCTGCCACACTCTCCGCCTGGACAAAAGCAGTGCACAACGCGTACAGCAAGCACACGAAAACGATAGCCCGCGACATAGACCATCCATTCGTGGACTCCCACTTAGTCAACCTCTGGGACAAACGTCACAGGATAGTTCAGAAATGGCGGAAAAACAAGACCAATCGACGTCTCAAAAGAGTCATTCAAAGCATAACCGAGGAAGCAGAGGACTATGCTTACTCACTTGCCACGGAGAACTGGCTACA
The DNA here is from genome assembly GCA_037355805.1 of Ixodes ricinus. Lineage (NCBI taxonomy): Eukaryota > Metazoa > Arthropoda > Arachnida > Ixodida > Ixodidae > Ixodes > Ixodes ricinus. Next base: position 56,729 of record JAZHYW010002327.1, on the reverse strand, counting down.
ACTATGCGACCAACTGAACGGTCAGCTCCACACGCCGCGAGTATGGCAAATCCTGCGTACGCTACTAGGCCAATCCAAACCGAAACACACTATGACGAAATTACAAATGCACACCAACAAGACAAAGAACGAGCTCGCCAACGACATTCAGCAACTATTCTACCCCAAAAAACCCACCCCTCCCATTTCCCTCTTACCCCCCGAAACACTCGAGGACCAATCCAGAGGGATCAACTCCCCCTTTACCATGAGCGAACTAGTATCGGCTCTCCATAGCCTAAAAAGGAACACCACCCCCGGCATGGACAAGATCAGTTACGCGATGCTCCGAAACCTTCCGGAGACTTACTTGGATTCACTCCTTCAGTATATTAACGAGGCATGGGATACGGGCATTCTTCCACAGGAATGGAAGGAGGCGCTCGTGATCCCCATACCCAAACCAGGAAAAACACCGGATAACATTACTAACCTCCGACCTATCTCCCTTACATCGTGCACAGGTAAGCTGATGGAGAAGATGGCCCTACATCGACTAGAATGGCATCTGGACAACACCGACGCACTACGCTACACTATGACTGGCTTCTGCAAGCACGTGTGCACACAGGACACAATGATGCGCATACACGAAGATATCTACAAATACCCCAGCACATCGCAACTACGCACGATTGCAGGGATAGACTTACACAAAGCATTTGATAACGTCACACACCGCGCCATTCTGGATAATCTCATTGACACGAGGCCTGGGTCAAAGATGTACAATTATATCGCAGCCTTCCTGACAAACCGCACAATACAGATACAGGTAGATGACTATACTTCACCAAAATACACACTTACCGCGGGTGTGCCTCAAGGAGCCATCCTCTCTCCCATTCTTTTTAATTTGGCCCTAAAAGACCTCCCACAGGCTCTCGCAACCATCCCCGACCTACACCACAATCTATACGCGGACGACATAACCATTTGGAGCAATACAGGCTCACCGGCGGAACAGGAACAAACCATACAAGCAGGCCTCAATACCATACACCAATACGCTCAGACTATAGGCCTCACCTGCTCACCCGACAAGTCCGAATATGTCGTTGTTACCAATGGCACAGGCAAAAAAGCTGAAACATATAGAGACCTCATACACCTCCATATAGATGGCAAACCCATTCCACGAAAGAACACTATTAAAGTTCTCGGCTTCCATCTCCAACAGAATGGGAAAGCCGATGTGTGGATAGGACACATCATACGCCAAATTAACCAGATACATAACATGCTTAGGCGCGTTACAAGACGCAGTCGAGGCCTCAAGGAGCATGAGCTCCGCAAGACCATCGAGGCGCTCGTCTACACACGAGTCATGTATTACCTCCCATATGTTACACTAACTCGGATCCAAACAAAGAAGCTAGAAACCGCACTCCAGAAATGCACGCGGCTGGCTCTAGGAGTCCCTCGATTTGCGCCTGTACCTCTAATCACAGACACTGGCCTCTTTAACTCACTAGACGATCGCATCACTATACACGAACATGCACAGCACCAGCGATTAATAACATCACAACAGGGGCGCCAGATCCTCGCCCATCAACAATACGACACATCCAAACTTCCGCCCCTCCACCCCGACCCCACATTGGGACTCGCTCCCACGCATAACTGTTCTTCTCCTTCCACAGAACATGTCTCCTGACAACCACCAACCCCGCCGCGAAGCTCATGCCCGCCGGGTACTCTCACGCACCCCTTCAGACACAGACGTGTACCACACGGACGCGAGCCACACACCTACCTGGAGCAAAACGGCAGTGATCGGACCCCGATCACTTCATCCCGTGAACACGAAGGAGTCCCCTCCTCGACGGCCGCAGAAATACTCGCCATCGCCGAAGCCATCACAGAACATACCCACTCAACCGATACAATTCTTATCCGCACAGACAACCAGGGAGCGTGCCGCTGCTTTCGAGACAATGACTTACCTTCCCACATACACTCCATACTACAACGACATCTTCACGCACACCCGTACCTACACATCAATATAGAATGGGTACCGGGTCATCAGGGCCTGGGAGGAAATCTACGACTGCACACGCTCTCCCGAGCAAATTCTAATCCGGGACCTCCCACCCTCTGGCCTGAACCCTATGACCCCAAAGAACACCGGAAACAAATGCACAAGGAACGTACAGCCTTGCTGCTCGAGCTCAGACAACACACCACCACTTTACACACTCCCTCATTCATATTTAGCCGGTCTGACTCTACCCTTATTAGACGTGCACAAACACAGACCCTCATGACACCACACTACACTCACTTCATCCAAGGACGTCCTGGCCGACCAGTCTGCCCTCATTGTACCGGTTATCCATCCAACATACACTACTTGTGGGACTGCCCTAACGCCCACACATCGCGTAACCTACTTCTTTCACCCCTTCCTTCCCACCACCTCCCTCAGACCTGGACAGAGTTGGCCAACCCGCCCAAGACACTCGAGGCTACACTATGGCCCCTCCTCGTCCGACATAACAAAAACATGCTTGGTGATGAATGGTGAAAAAAAACGGGAGCTCCGGACTCGGAGCGAAAATAAAAGTTTTTTTTCTCTCTTCTCTCTCTCTCTCTCTCTCTCTCGCACAGAATTATAAAGATCTAAATGAGCGTATATCTAGAGAGTTAGAGGAGCAATCCACCGGACCTCCTTTCAGCACGCTTCGAAATATTGCCAGGAATATCCGGTTTTGAGTTCCATGCTGGAATGGCCCGTGTATAAGCTCAATAAAAGCGCATTTGTCATTTGTTCTTTCTAAACCATGTCGTGGCATCTAGTTATATTTATTTCAATTTCAGCGCCATGCTTTCATCACAGCTGCCATCACGGTGCGTTAAATATTTCACAGGAATAAACTGAAGAAATTCGTAGTTATGCAGTCAAACTCCACGCCGTGACACGAGTGTTCTTTGTGACGATTATTCCCACTTGACGACAATTCCTCGTACGAGATGTCCTGTGACGAGTTGACCTCCTTGACGAGTTCACCTATGACCAGTTGGCCTGTGACGACTGGGCTTGTGATGAGTTCTCCTAGACCCCCGGGACCTACATCTAGGGGACCTCAGGAAGGGTCTAGGAGAACTCGTCGCAAGCCAAGTTGTCGCAGCCAACTCGTCATAACTCGTCAAAAGGGGCAAGTCGTCATAGGGCATCTCGTACACGGGGAAGTCGTAACGGAGGGCAACTGGGCACTTGTCCACTTCGTCACAATTTACCTTTTTCGCCAATTTTGCGTTTGCAATTCGGCTTCGATAACTGATAACAAATAAAAATTTACAACTAAACAAAAACGCAACATGGTCTCACATAGATCTTTCTCAAAAGAGCTTCTGGCAGCTGCCATCTCGAGAGTTCGTGCGTATAGCGCGTGCTTTGCTCGCTTTTCGAAGCGACAAACACGCACGACACGCACGTGCTTGACTGTAAATATCGCACGCTGGGCCGTATCATGAGAATGGCGCATTGTCGGGGCAAGTAAAGAACGCGCACGTTAGCTTAATTCCGCCGTGGTTTGGTTGGTGTGCGCGCTCGTGCTATCAAGGGAAGCAAACTCATGGGCCCATAACCGACCATAACAACCACTCTGAAACATGAAAATATTGGGTCTAGGAGAACTCGTCACAAGCCAATTAGTTATAGGTCATCTGAGGGTGGTGATTTTGGGATCCGGACATTTCGGTGTAAAGCTTTTCGGTGCACGGACATTTTTTTTTTTCAAGCGCTATTTTAGGTAGAAGTGATTTTTTTCGCACTTTATAAATTTGTAGACTCTGCCATACATTTACGGTCCCTTACTCATCTACGACGTAAGTGACTTTGTTAGACGCAGCACCATCCTGCGGGAGGACTGGATACGTTGAACGTTATGCTTCATTTGCCGGTGTCTCTTTTCCAACGTATGCACTAGACGCATCACATCGTGTTTACGCGTAGGGTCGATACAGTCGTTCCCGGCGCTTTCTGAAAAGGCGTGAGCTTTAATATTGGTGATCTGTGTAGGAAAGGCCCCACCAGAAAGAAGCTGGAGATTGTTGAAAATTACCCGAGACATGTGATGCGACTAGTGCGTACGTTGGAAAAGAGACACCGACAAACGAACCATAAACTCCAACGTTTCCAATCCTCGCGCAATATGGTACTGCGCCTGATAAAGTCACTTAGGCGGTATATCAGTAAGGGGCCGTAAATGAATGTCCAAGTCTAATAAATGATAAAGTGCGAAAAAATAAATTTCTAGCTAATACAGAGCCTATTATGTTTAGACAAATAAAAAACAAACGCACAAAAACACTCGTGATTTTTATTGGCCGTGCACCGAAATGTCCGTGCACCGAATTGTTCCCCGCACCGAAAAGTCCGTGCACCGAAAAGTCCGCACCGAAACGTCCTACACCGAAAAGTCCTAGGCCCGTACTCGGTCTGTAGCCTCCTCAGTCCGTGGGTACCCAATCGGGGCCCTGTGTTTTAGGGCTCACAAGTTCCTATGAAATGAAATGCTAGCATTGTGACCGGTATCACCCATTCGGGTACACTCCGTTTTCTGCCCTGTGCGTTAGATGGCGCCACCAGCCCCAGAGGTGCAGCAGAGCGAGCAGTTCAAGATTGCGTCTTCCAGCTCGCGCGCACGTTTTCGTCCACGAGGTGAGCAAATTTTTCTTACGTTGTCCTGTAGTGTTCTTGTGCAATTTTGTGGTTACGAAAACAATCTAGGGACCCTAGAGCTCTTGCTGGGGCATGTTTTAGATCAATTTCGCGAAGAACTGTAGTTCTGACACTGGATTAAGTTGTAGGTACCCGTTTGGGTACTTTGGGACTCAAATGTGCTTTTCTGAATTACAGACAAGTATCTGACTGATGACGAAATCCAGGCCCTTTTGGAGCAGAGTGATGCTGATTTGTCGGATTGTGATGACTCGGAGTGGCCCGTTAACGACGCCCAAGACTCGGATACATCAGAGGAAGAAATCGACAGCTCCGATGACAATGGTCGCCCAGTCGGCCAGCCATCATCCCAACGGTGCTTGTGGAAAACAAAAACGTACAAATATTTTTTCTTAATATTTTTAGTCTATTTTTTCAGACAAATTGAATTGAATATCAAATATTGTATCTATCTAAAGACGGAGTTGCAGGGTTCGTTATCAATAATTATGCCTTTAAATTTTGTCCAGGTTTACCAGTGTGAGCATCCAAGACAACGATGCTGCAGAGATGAGCACGGAGGAACCAAAGTCGCCGTATACTTATTTCTCAAGATATTTCCCAGGGAACTTTTGGGATGAATGTGCACATCAAACGAACCTGTATTCTGTTCAAGAAAGGGCGGGTAGATCTGTGAAGACGAATGCGAAAGAGCTTAGGACCTTTGCAAGCATCCACATTTTCATGGGGATACTGAAGATACCACGAGTACGCATGTACTGGTCGCACCTGCTAAGTGTGGACGTAATTACGGACGCACTGTCACGGGACAGGTTTTTCGAGCTACGAAGCCACCTACACTTTGCAGACAGGCTGTCTGTGACAGAAGAAGAAAAGAAAGAGAACAAGCTCTTCCTCGTCAAGCCAGTCATCAATTTTTTCAGGAAAGCGTGCCTTGAGCTTCCTCGCTCAAAAGAACTGTGTGTAGATGAGCAGATGATTCCTTTTACTGGCAGGTGCTCCATGCGCCAGTGCGTGCCAAGCAAACCCAACCCAGTTGGCCTAAAGAATTTCGTGTTGGCCGCGTCTGATGGTCTGGTTTTGGACTTTACGATTTACGTCGGGAAAGGGACAGTTCCTGATGCAGACATGAAAGAGCTCGGCCTTGGAGGAGGCGTCGTAAAAAGACTCGTTGAGACTATCAACAGAGATGAGCCAACATTTCTGTTCACTGACAGATATTTCACAGGAGTGAAAGTGGCTGAATTTCTGCTTGACAACAACATTTTCCTCACGGGGACCATCATGGCAAACCGTACCAACGGTGAAGCAGCGAGAATTCCGAATGACAGATCAATGAAGCGGGGTGAATCACATTGCAGAGTCCGGAGCGATGACAAGCTCTGTCTAGTGAAATGGAAAGACAACAAGTCTGTCCTTCTGTTGTCTACTGCCTTCGGCACTGTGCCAGAGGGTAAATGCCGGAGGTGGTCAAAAGACGAAAAGAAGAGAGTCGAAGTCACACAGCCCGACATTGTAGACAAATACAATCAGCACATGGGTGGAGTTGACCTGATTGACCGCTATGTTGCATACTATCGAATCACTGTGCGCAGTAGGAAATGGACGGTCCGCGTTTTCACACACTTCCTGGACATGGCGTGCTGCAACAGTTGGATAGAGTACCAGAGGGACTGCGACAACGCCATGGTTCTCAAAAAGGACAGGCTAGATCTGCTGCACTTCAAAGCAGTGATAGCTAATGTGCTGATACAAGCAGAGTCTTCCACTTCAAGAGGGTCTCGAGAAAACGCACAAATCGACGAAGAACCGACTGCAAACAAGAGGACCAAGGTAATTCCACTACTTCCGAATGAAGTACGGTACGACATGACTGGCCATTTTCCTGAGCATGTTAAGCTCAAGTTCCAGATGAAGTGCCGAAATCCTCATTGCAACGGAAAATCGAGAGTGAAGTGCACAAAATGTCACGTTTTTCTTTGCCTACAGAACAGAAACTGTTTCCTGGAATTTCACAAGCTTTAAGTCCCAGAGTACCCCCTTGGGTACCAAGAAGCTCAGCACTATCCCTTGGTGTTTTTGAATAGTTACTTTTTTATATGTTTATTTGCATCATTTGACACGCAATAACGAAGTTTCAAACACATTGCTAAAACATTGTCGTCTCGGGACTGAGGAGGGTAGAGATAGAAAGCATTGCAACGCCAAAATCACCGGGTGTAGGACTCTTTGGTGATTTTGGCCTTGCAACGCTTTCTATCTCTACAGACCCTAAGTACACAGCGTCGGGGTTTTCTCGGCTACGCGTATACGAATACCCTTCATACAGCAGAAGTATGAAGGGTGGGAGCGCAGTTCGAAGCCGCTTCAAAGGAAAATCCCCTTTTGGAGTAAAGATAGAGAACAGAGAAGGCGCCTCCAAAGATGAAACCTAACTTCTACGCTTTCTAGCATCCTGGTGTGGAGTGTGGAGGTCTGCATACCACAGGGTGATCCCTGTTTTGTCATTGCGCAGTAAGTTCCGACCTTGCAAAGCATCCGAACAGGTCAAATTTGATGCGACCACTTTTCAGGTTAAAGCCCCGCCCCCTTCCCTATGAAAAAAGTACTATGTGACGAACTTTCCAAGAACGAGAAGGTCACTGCTACCACTTTCCCTGCTGCGGGTTCACCTATAGAACGAGATGCCCTCTTTGAACAGTTCACCTATGACCAGTTTCCCTATGACGACTTGACTGAAACGACGTGGGCCTGTTCCCCCTCAGGAACACGGCAACTGCTGCGCTTTGTACCCCAACCTGAATCTTTCCCTCTCAATAAAAAAAGTAATAAAATAAAAAATAAGGTGTTGATGATAATGAAATTAATGCCAGTTAATGCGAGCTGGGCAAGAATAACGATAATAATTCATGGAGAAGGGGAACGAGGGGGACAAAGGGCAAACACAAATCTCCAAACGCAGCCACCGAAAAATCCCCCTGGTCCTGGTATCGAACCAGGGACCTCTATACTTCCAGTGCCACCAGTAATACCCCTGTCAGACGGGCACCTTAAATGACCTTACGCCAAGGGACCATTTAAGCAGGCATTGCTTAAATGGTCCCTTGGCGTAAAGGTCATTTAAGGTGCCCGTCTGAGTTGCCATGTGGCACACACGGCAGCTCAAATGGCATTTAGCGTAAAGGTACTTTTCGTGAACCTGAGTTCCCACAACTCATTTACGGCTGCTAAAGCCGTACTCTCGTCAGCAGCAGTCTACACTATAGACGCGAATTGAAATAAAAATCGTACTAATACCTAAAATCAATGCTTTTTTTAATTTTTATTATTAAAAAAAGAGCGTGTTTCACATACATCTCGTACAGACCTCGCTCTACTAATAGCTTTTTGTACTCACGGCCCCAGCTATATCTAGTAAGCCTCGTTATCCCGCTGCTCGCACAGTCCGCTTCGGCACTCGGTTTTCCTCCTCTGGATTTCCGTTATAACTATAGTTATCTAGCTTTTATTTCTCTACTTTATGTTTTATCATCCTTTAATAGTGTATTACTAACTATACTGTATATATTAATTTTTTTTTGTACATATACTATACATACATTTTAGTGAAAACCCGAGACTGAGGTATCGACAGACGACGACAAGGAAGAGGAGAACGTCTCACGTCGTGTGCTATGTCGAACGACGGAGGCGCGTCCACGAGTAAGAAGGGGTCGACGCGCTTCCATTGGAGCGTTGAGGCGACCAGGGCGCTGATACGACATCGCGAGAAGCTTCTCCTTCGGTCAGATTGTAGGTCGTGCGGTGCATGATCATCGTCAAAGCATCCGTGATCGACGCCAAGGAACCATTCATCGATGCCAAAGCACCTTCATTGTGGGTGCGCATATGGCACATCATGGAACGCGACACGAGACGCAGGGTCCATCGTATTCGGATCAACATCGGGACGAAGATCCATCGAGGGAACAAACGTGGACGCGTGCGATGAAACTCAAGCGCGAGCACGACGCCGAACGGAGCACTGCAAAAGAGTAGCGGAAGAGGCAGAAGCGTGGAATAGAGCGGGAGCGTGAGACGCTCAGGGTTGCCGCTAATTGCTAAAGAAACACTTGTTGTAATAACTCGACTGAACTCGTCATTTTGTCTTTTTAATATTTTGTTTGCTTAAGGAAAAGCTTTAAAATAATTCATATCGCCAAAACGGTAATCTTTTTGAACGAGCTACGAGATCGAAAGAAATCGAAGAAGGTTTGACCAGACGAAAATTGGCGACTCCCTCGCCGGGGGAAGAGGCAGGGGGGGTGATGTTTTTAGTTGTTTTGCCCGATCCCCCGAAGGTCACCACTGGTGATATCCCACACTGCCTGGTGATAGTTAGGGTGGGGAGGGGGGGGGGGAGGGATTGGTTTTAAAAGGGCGGGAGGAATCACGTTTTTGTGTTTTTAGACTTAGGCTAAATGGCGCAAGCTACCGCCCGTTAGAAAGGGTATAGCCATTAACATCCATCCATCCATCCACCCATCCATTTACTCGCGCTGTCATGCACGGCAGAACTTAAAGGGTTACTTCAACGAAATTTGAAATATACCCGTCGTGTTCAAAAATAGGCTGAATATGATCCACAATATCCGTAAATGACAATCGCACGCTTGTATTTCGAGCCTGGTGGCTCTATTTTTCGTTATAACGGCCCACTCTGGCAAGCGCTCGGAGAACAGCCAGCGGAGAGCATGTGACATCCAACGCAACCGTGACGTAGTTCGTCTCGGGACGAGCAAAGCTACGGCCAAGCTGACGTCGAGAGGATGGCCTAGTCGTTCCAGCCACCGAAGCGGCTGCTTTTGTACGAAGTTTGAGTGACGGGTTAATCTTCTATAATCTTGTAGGGGGACAATAGCGACCTCTGGGACATACAAAAGGAATTCTCGGGAAGGGGGAGTTCCTCCTTCCCCTTTTCTCTCGCTGTGGCCGGAGGCGAGACAGTCACCGTCACTAGCTGGAGGCGAGACAGTTACTGTAACTTCCTAGACGGGCATTACAAACGAGGCATTAGCGACATCCACCAGGTGCTCTTTACTAATCGAATTATTTTTAAAATTCCTTTTCGTGACTTTTTTAAACAAGATATTGGTGTGTCGATGTAATACTGCTCCTTTGAACACATATGAACCAAAAAAATGAGCGCCGAAATTTCGTTGTAGTATCCCTTTAAAGGTCATTTGAAAATCTTAAAGGCCTATGGCTTAAAGGTCATTTTAGGTGTCCGTCTGACAGAGGTATAAACACCAACAAGGGTGAACGGCCTGCATTTTTAAGGTTATGATGATAATGCAAATAATGCAAAGGTGCAAGCGAGTTGGACAAGAATGACTATAATAATCCCTGGAGAAGGGGTTATTATCGTCTGTTTACATACTGAGGAACTTTTTGCCGTGACTTCCAAGTTGCATCGAGGCTTGGCTTATGCAGTTTCCGATAGTCTTTATCCTTATTGTTTCTTTAACGACTCTCTTTATAGCATTTCGCTCTTCATGTAGAACATCCGTCCCTGACCGCGCAGTGCAATTGTTGCATTCCTGAATGTGCTATGCGATTTCTGAGTTCGACGGATTTGTGCTTACAATTCTTTTATGTTCTAATAACCTGTCGTTAATGTATCTCGAGGTTTGACCCACGTACTTGAACCCGCATGCTAACGGTATTTCATACACCACACCCTCTACGCAAGGAACTGAAGGTTCCCGATGAGCCTTCTCCGCATCTGCCGGTTTTGCGGTAAGCTTTTCGCCGTTGAGCTTTTCTCCGGTGAGCTTTTCTCCGGTGAGCTCTTCTCCGGTGAGCTTTCCTCCGTCGCCTCCGGGGGGGCTAAAATTTGTAGAGCGGAGAATAAGGCATACGGTGCATGCGCTGTGAATACAATAGTGATTTCTCTCAAGCATACTGGTTAGAGTTCGTTCAACTCCCGTCACACCTGTTTCAGATGATCGGTGCGCTCTACGGATGCCACTCAGTTTGGGCAGCCCACATAGTCGCCCGTGATGCATGACGGCGACGACGGGCCTGACCATTCCCAGCAGGTGGTGTGATAGAGCAAAGTTTAATATTTAGGAAAGTAGAGGAACAGACGAGCCCGGGAGAGTGCCTTGTCATGTTGCATTACTTTCGTAATTTGCGCAGCTTTCCTCCGTTTTCTTTTTCCGTTTTTTTTAAACTGTGTGTCATCCTTGATATGCATGTCAAACTTGTCGGTTACGTTTAAGTTTAACTAAGACGTTTGTCATGAAGAAAGTTTGAAATGAGCACGCAGACATCAGCAGACGACATTCGGAAAATAACGACGGCTGTTGCGGTTCCAGACGCTGCGTTCGCGTATGCGTCTGTTCAGGAGACGCTTCGTTGTTATGATGCCGGTGACCATAGCAGACTGACTTTATCAAGATCATCTGGTGGCCTAGTTGGTACAAGATAGAATGAGTTAGATAACGTAACACGACACGGAAAAGTAGAAGAGGGAGGCAGGACAGACCGCTCCGTCCTGTCTCCTTCTACTTTTCCGTGTCGTGTTGCGCAAGAACCGTAGTAAAAAAGATCAGTTTCCACCTTTATGTAGAGAATTAAGCAAAGCAAATTGTTGTGTGCGTGTTTATACAGCCGGCAGTTAGTGAGCAATTCAGCCAGTGCAGTACAACCGCTAAGTTGGGGTCTTTAACGTGCACCACACTGTAGTGGTCCGCACGCCGGTACGATGCTCATCCAGATCGAAACGGGCAGGGGTGGGGATTGAACCCAGGATCCCTGGGTTCTGCAGCGCGAGTTTTCGCTCCACGTGCTCCAAGCTGAGTGTGCGCTTGCCCATCTCGGCCACCGATTGAGCAGGTCCGAGCGTGTCTAGAATGAACTGTGAGTGCAGCGGCGTCAACCAAACGGTTTTCTAATTTTTCCTCCGTGTGCACAAAAACATTTTCTTTTTCAGCTTTATGTTTCTTTTTAATCTACATTTATAAAATTTGAGTATGATGAATGCACCACCCAAAAACACCTTTGTGAAAGCTTTTAATGCACTCCGTTCATTGGTTTGTTTATGTTGGTTCCTGGAGGTTGTCTCCGACTGCTGCATTTACCGCGTTCTCCAATGTGCTCGCTCGAGTTCCGCCTGATGACGACATAATTAAAGTGTCACGTCTACGTCGCCGGCCGCGATCCTGGCGCTGTCACAGCGGCGGTGATCGATGTGGCAGAAGCCTATTCGCGTCTCCAGCTGGTTGCTCGCCCTCTCGCGATGGAAACGGGAGGCGGGAGGTGACGACATGGGCTCCGCGATTCCGACGTGAGGGCAGGGGCGGATCCAGAACTCCGTTTTGGGGGGGGGGGGCGGAAAAATTTTAAGGATACTATTCTCGCATTCTTCCTTGTGCACCGGCGGGTCCACCCATGTCAAATTGCGCTTCGAGAAGGGGGAGGGGGGCCGACTTCGTCTGGGGGTGGCCGCCCCGCGCTCCGCCCCCCCTTGGATCCGCCACTGCGTGAGGGTCCCCTGGTTCTCCGACTCAGCGGGCACAGCGGAACTGCTCGCGGTTATGGCTCGCCAACAGTCATTTCTGAATGCAATGGACATCTCTTCGTTCTCCCAATGTAATGCTGTAGGCGGTATGGGATTGTGCCTTACTATAGGGGGTTTCAGTATTGCGTATAGAAACAAACGGAAGTGCTGTTCGTTTGCGTTAGAGTTGCGTGTTCCACCCTCTACATGTGCGTCGTTGCCATGCGTCAATCCAAGACCTCAAGTTTGGGCCCCGCGCATTCGCACTGTGGGACACGCAACGCTAATGCAAACACGAAGTGATTGCTCCCCACCCCTGCCCGTTTCGATCTGGATGAGCATCGTACCGGCGTGCGGTCGTGTATCTTCACTACTGCGTGATGCACGTTAAAGACCCCAGACTAGCGGTTGTACTGCACTGGCTAAATTTCTCAACTACAACTGGGAGACTCGTCGCCCATTGAGACAACAACAACGTCATCCGGTTTTTTTGTGTGTTTCGGGGCATTTGGTCCGGGAGGATTGGCGACTTTGATAGCGGCATTAGCTTTACCCACAACTAATATCATTTTACGTGGATTTCTCACACTAGCTAGAACGCTTTAATTGATTTTAGACTATTCCTATTTTTAACTCGTTAATTAAGAATGCCGCATTTAGCAACAGGGATGATAACTTGCCAACTTTGGATTGCCATAGTTCTTCGCGAGTTTGAAATGAGACCATAACCAACAAATTATATTAGAGTTTGAAAACGACTTACTAATATATCCTAATTGTATTATTATTAATACAAATTGCCATAATGTAAGGCCCAATAAACACCACAATCACAAAAATATGCCACAACCATAATAGTCTTTACAGAAAGGTTTCATTTAGCAAATGGAAAAACTGACATCGCCATAAACACAGGATGTACTAGTATATACAGTCCTATGCGTCACGCGTTGGCGTAAAAACACACTTCTGTTGTCGGACTCGGATTCTGTTCTACTTTTTTTCAGAACTACGTTTTGATTTAATTTATACGTTTGTGAACCATGGCGCGGCGATATTTGGTAAAATTTGGTTTGATTCAGTTATTCTTGTGCCGGAAATTATGCTAAAGTTATAAATCATTTAAATTCCCCAAAATCGCTTAAAGGGCCCGCAGGTCATTATTTTACATGACAATAATCTGAGTGAGAAAACGCAGCAAGAACACAAATATCAGCGATGATTTTTTCAAGACATACAATACTCTGTTACCTCTAAGGTGTATGAAAGAGCCTGTCTTTAAAGAGACACTGAAGCCTCATATGCATTTTTTTAAGATCGTGGATTGGACAGGTATGTCACAAAATAAAGGTTACGCTAACAATTTTCCATAGCGAGAAATTAAATACAAAATATAAGTTAGTCTCGGTTTCGTCCCTGAATTAAAAAGTGCCTCCCGGCGTAAATATTTCGCTAAACGCCGTTTTTGTTTTCAGGATAAAAAGGCAGGGCGGGGGGGAGGGGGAGGGGACGCGGGTACCGTGGTGGCGGCCATATTAAAACCGCTTACGTTGCCAGCATAGGTTTTGCAGCGAAGAAGTTGCTGCCATATACGGCGGACTGAGTGTTACTTTCTTTTCGTTTGGGAAAGAGAATGTATTGTTGTGTTACATAAGTCCGCCTGCATACAAACAACGAAGTTTAATTATATTTGTCTTGTTTACTAGGTTCGAAACCCTAAAAACGGGCTTTCGACAACTTATTGCTTCCGTCATTTCGGAGTACGCAAGGCAGTTATCTCGCTGATCTGGTTTCGGTTTCGGAGACCGTGATCCCCGTGAGCCCAGCACAAACCGTGAACGTTCCAGCTCTTCGTCATGACACTGTGTTGCAGAGAGCAGGGTAAAATACAACCACACGGCCCACCGGAGCAAACGCACTGTTATCGCAAATCTTGGCTTGTGATTGCGCCTTTGTAGATCATCTTATTTCCCCCCCCCGGCCCCCTTTTTTATTTTATTAGTTTGGGTGTTGCAGGCCATCCGGTATGGGCCTTCGGCCCATCTGCCGCACCCCCGTCTCTCCTGACCCAAATAACTGAAATGAAATGAATGAAATGAAATGCTGGAGAGACGCAAACGACGGGCATAACAAAATCGTCTGCATATTCCGCATACCTCGCAAAAGCACTTCCCCAGTCACCTTGCGAAAAGCGCGAAACACGGAGTCCGCACCGTCCTGACTTCCCAGACTTTTACCTGCTTTAGAGCAGTTTGTACCTGCTAGTAGGTATGTCTACTGAAACTTGAAACTAGGGGCAATGCCAGAGAGAAAAGAGACAAAGTTGGGAAAGCTTGCTCGCTCTCGCCAATTTCTGAACTCTCAAGTGATTGTACCATAATAAATGCACCAACGCCTCTTCCCAAAATAAAGAAAAGCACTGTGTTCACTACGTAAAAAATGGTCTCAGTTCATGCATCTGTGGGCAGGTAGGAAATCGTGCCCAAATTTATTCACACCGCATGATGAGGGCAACAAACTCACACGAGATTTACAGCAAAATATCGGTGGTGACTGTTCCCTGAAATTCTGTATAACCGGTCGTTTGCAGGACCGAATCACCAACTCGAGCGGTGTGCGTCGCTGTGCAAACACGTCGCTGTGGAAACGCAGTCCAACAACACGAAGCATAAAAACGGCAGATTTGGGACAACAATCCGGAGTCCATTGTTCAAATAAAACGACGTAATTTTGTTGAAAACGCCCGCAGCTTTTTACTTACGGTATGCGTCGGGAATCTTCCACATTTCGAAACGGAACGAAGGAAGATTTACTTTTAAAGACGCGTCGTCCCGACCAGCTGGACTGGATCAGCTGACGACGACGGGACTGAACCCGTTGAACCTCAACCCCACAACAACCAATTTGCGCTCCGTGTTAGTGTGGGTTTCTACCTCCAAGCACCACACCACACACCACGAACGTTTCAGCTCTTTGTCGCATCGCCGTGTTGCGCCAAACAGAACGAGATCGCCGAAGTCAACGCAGCGCTGTCGTGAACCTTGGCTTGTGGTTGCGCACTCGTGGACCCTGTGACTCCCTTCGCTTTCAAAGCACACACGACGATTACGAATGATACTTTCCGTCTTACGGGAACATCACAGGGACACTTCTCCGGTCACGTCTTCGCTACATGTGCTCGCAAACCGAGCTTCCCGTCGAACCAAGGAGGATAGAAGGGTAGGAGAGGGCATGACGTCAGCCGCGTAGCCTCCCCAAGCCATGCTCCCTTGACGCCTCGCCTCTTTCTCATTTTCCTCCTTACTCTCCTCACTTATCAGCCCAACATGACCACATCACGTGACCGTAGCTAGCCTTCGTCTAGCCTTCGATCTGATAAAACCTACCGGACGGAGCGCGCGCAAGCCTGCAAGGAATCCTTCTAAAATCAACCATCCATCTCGCACGTGACATGTCACGCGCACCAATCGCCAGAGAGATCTGCGGTCACGTTGGGCACAAAATCGTTTAAACTTTTTATGACTAGGCTTCACCAATATTGCAACGTGCCCCCTCCTAGTACTTATAACCTCCTTGCGTCGAACCAAAACAATACCGGCGCCATGTTGAACGTGCTTTGTTGCCAGATTTGCTCCGACCATACAGAAAGGAAACCGGCTCTAGCTTCCAGCGTACATCGGTGTTGCGCCGTGGCCAGATTTTCTCCGTCAGCTTCAACTTAAAGATGACCTGCAGATGCAGCGACACTGGTACCGAATTTTCTCATGGCGGCCAGCATGAAGAGCCGTAAATTCTGAGGAGGTTGCATGAGAAGCGGCGGCAGATGGTACTCTAGATGTAACATCTGGAGTACCACAGGGAGCGTTCTTGGTTCTTTGCTGTTTTTAATTTATATAAACGACATAGGTTCCGCCCCACACCCCTCTGTGAACATACGTTTATTTGCAGATGATTGCGTGTTGCTTAAAGAAATATCTCCGCGTGACGATCAAAAATTATTGAGCGCAAGCCTCAATGACATTCAAAGTTGGTGATGTACCTGGGACATGAAGTTAAATTAAAAAAAAAGACTGTTAATCTGCAAGTTACAAAAAAAGCCATTCAACTTCCAATACATATTAAATGACATTCCCATCGCCCAGGTTGATGACTACAAGCACCTCGGAGTGACCATAAATAAAAACTTAAATGGGACGATCCAATTAAAAAATACATCCTCAGCAGCCTCCAAGAAGTTGGGTTTTTTAAGGCATAAGCTGAAATACGCTACTCCAAATGTGAAATTACTGGCTTACAATTCACTTGTTAGATTTAAACTAGAATATGGTACTATTACTTGGGACCCTCATACAACATCTAATTGTGAAATATTGGAACGAGTTCAAAGACGTGCTGTAAGGTTTATAGACGGTAAATTTAAGAGAACTGATTCGCCCTCACTTTCGATGCAAACCAACAAAATACGAACTTTAGAGCACCGTCGAAGGATTGCCGGTTTGAAGTTTCTGCACTCTCTTTTATACGAAAACTGTCCTTGGATCCAGCTTACTACTTAAAGCCGCTTTCTACGAGACGAACTAGGCACCATCATGAACATTCCTTAACACCATACTTTGCACGCATTAACCTGTTTAAATTTTCGTCTTTTCCTCGTACAATTGAAGAATGGAATTTTGTTTCTTCGGTTATTTCATCTTCGGATTTTGCTTCATCATTAGAACACTTATTGTAGTGGTGTTTTTTGTATTTCGATGTGTTTTGGTGTTTTTATATTTAGTGCTTACATGCTTCGGTATTGTGCTTCTTGGCTAGTTACTTGTTTTGCTGTATCGTACCGCTTCTTTCATATTTTCTACCGATTTGTATGCCTTATTTCTTGTTTTGTTGTTTAGTTTTTTGTACGGGTTCTTGAGTTTGTACCCTGCCCATCCTGCTTGGACCACGTGTGATCTGCAGTATTTAATGAATAAAAATGTATTTCGTTTACCAGGCTTTGGTGAAAAAATTTACCGGAAACGAGTGACTCGTTTCCCCCGTTTACCGAACTTCACTGGAAGCCGATGCGAGGGGAGGGGGAAGCCGGACGAGTCCTCACACACCCTCTCTCCGTCGCATTGGGTTCGTGGGGAAAATGTGAAAGGGTCTTTTTTTCTCTTTGAAGAAAACCGGTTTTTTGTTTGTCAACCAGCAACGGTCACGAACGGACGCTCAGTGTCGGCTTCCCGTTCCATGTGTGCGAAAAAGCCACATGGAACGGGCTTTCAGAGCAGCTGGGTGTGCGGAAAAAAGAAAACATCTTTCAGTGAGCTGTTTCTTAGGCCCGGCTTCAGAAGCACCCAGCCAGCGAAAAAGACGCCGGAGGCGCTTCTGTGGCGGCATCAGGTACGACACCGTGACTGTGCCCAAGAATTCTCAACGGCGGTGGATGTTCGTTCCGCGCGTTCGTGGTTTTCGCTAAGCGTGCTACTGACAGTGTGTGTGTGTGTGTCCGTATGGTGCACCTGCTTGGTTTTATTAGTTGAACTACCGTACATCTAGAAATTTACCCAGCGGCATTGTGAGTACCTTGAAAGATATTTTTTCGACAGAGAACTCGGTTGCTCTTATTTGCTCTGATTGCTTTTGTCTACAGCTGTGCAAATTGTTTCACTGGTATCGACCATGTGAAATAAAGACATGAAACTTTCAGGTCTATATGGACTAACCGTTTTAATTGTGACCGAATCGTCCAGCATCTGGTAAACATACACCGCCCATGGTTCACAGGCTTCTTCATAAATGTCTTCCGTTGACGTCCGAAAAAAAAAAACACGGCAAGTTCCGGTGAATTGCTGCAAATCCGGTGACTGCCGGTGATTTCTGGTGAATCCAGGCCAATCCCGTGACTTCTGGTAAGTTTCGGCTTTACCGGATGTGAAAAGAGTTCCACCATCTAGTAAAATACTCTTTTTATTGAAAATGAAATTCCGGTAAAAAATCTTTTTCAATAGGGGTACAAACTTGTTTTTTAGTGGAGGGGCAAACCAGACAACCCCCCCCCCCTCCCCCAGCGCCCCCAGGGCCGGGGGGCGGTGCCCCTGGTATCCCTTGGGCGCCACATGCCAGTTTTTGCCTCAGTGGCGGCTGTTTCGAGGGGGGGGGGGGGGCAAAACACATGACCTGCCCTCCCCCCCCACACACACACACCCTGAGAACTGGGGGGGGCAAGCGGGCCCCCTTGACCCCCAGGTTGGTACGCCCATGCCATCTACCCACACCAGTAGCAAGATGGCAGGGCGCTCAGAGACCGTACTTGCAAGCGTCTATAGCTATGCAATGACTGTTGTCTCGAGATTTGTGGTTGGGTGAGAAGGGGGCAGGGGGAGGGGGTTCATTTGTGCCTCATTGGGAGTAATGGTCCCTGTGTTGCTGTAAGATCTCCACATATTGACGTGGACTTCATTTGGAGGGGCATCCGCTTTTATGAAAACTCCATAATTAGTTGTATGTTGCGTACAGCTGGAGTAACGCCATTTGCCAACGATGTTCCGTTGTCGTAAGGCCTCTCTTGAGTCGGCGAAGGGGACGGGAACGCTTTTCATTCATTCAGCAATCGGTTGTGTCAGCAAGCGGAAACGATGTAGGGGTCAGTTCGGCTGCTATTGTGTTTGTCTAGTGTCTTAGTAGGACTTCGTAGCCTTTTTTCTACCTTTTCTGTATTATGCGTTTCGTTGCGAAGTAAGGTTGGAAGATGTTATTGGAAATGTCGTGTGCAGCAAGGCCATCAACGTGACGTCGTCGCGGAAGCTAACACACCTGAATTCCCACCTCTGCACCAGCAGTACGTGCGGAGGTGGGAAAATAATGTTTGATGGGATCTCAGATACGAATCTGCTGTAAACAATCACATCTCACCTCCTCACTTACTGGTGCGCGGGTGAGAAGGGGGTGTCTTTTAATTGCTTCCGGTTCTTATCGAGGTGGCAACGATGGAGTGACAAAAAGAGAATGGCTTCGACGATCAACTCATATGATGGCTCACCAAGCAGTCTGGCTGCAGTGGAAAAAAATTACACCATCTTCCCGAGGGGAACCATGGGGTGATGCGGAGCATCGTGTTGTTTCCGAGGAAAGAGTCAGTTGCGTGCTGACGTCGAGAGATGGCGCCACCGACTGCCCTAGCGTCACCCCCTACGCTAGCCTTCGTCGCGGCTCGCGGCAGAGAAACTTGGAACGCTCGCCGTTTATTTTTTTTTCACACTTGAAGGAGAGGAGACTAGAGGAGGAGAGTTGCGCGTGCGCGCGCGGTGTGAGGAGAAGCGAACGCACGCGCAGTGCACGCAGCTGGTAGAGAGAGCGAGCGGAGACAGTAACGCGCAGCTGTTGGAGAGAGGGAAGGAGGAGAGTTGCGCGTGCGCAGTGCGAGTGCGGACTACGACGCCAAGGCCGCGGGACATAGGCCCGAGCAAGAGATGCTCCGCATCTAATACATGCGTGCTGGCTGTTCAATTGGCGAGACACAAAAATGACAGAATGAAAAGGGCAGGTCGTGTCTCTCGAGCGCCAGACCTCCGGTACGCACCCCGTGCCTCCCGCCGCGTTCGAGGTGCACGAGACTCGGGCTGGAAGCGGGACAGCTATACTCCGTTTCACCTTATGTTGTACCGAAGCGAAGGCTAGAAGCGCGAGCTCATAGCGTTGGCAGCAGCCCTTAGTGCATGAGAGCTTGTGCCGCCGAGACGTGCCCTAGAGCAAGGAGCTCGCGCTTGTAGCCTTCTCTGCGGTACATCATAAGGTGAAACAGCTAGAGTATATAGAGCTCCCCCTGCCGTCTTCACCTTGTCAGTGATTATAGATTTTTAGAGTCGATCTGCCATATATATATATATATATATATATATATATATATATATATATATATATATATATATATATATATATATATATATAGACCTTTTTCGCAAGGGCGCCGCCATCTTGAATTGTCGTCACTTCCAGTATGGGCGAAAACATTGTTTTGCCGTCGCCACGCCAATAGAAGGCATTTAGGACATAAACGTAACCGTCACACATTCTCGTTTTGCCTCCCCTCTATTTTTTTACTATTTGCAGGTTGAAACGTTCTGATATTTTTTCGTCGCCCATACCGGATATGCCTACTTGGCGGTCGGGGGCGAGAGTAAGCGGAAAAGGTCTATATATTATGGCGACACTTTTTAGAGCGCAGCTCTTCGGCGCCCGTTTCCGGCTTGAGCGGCGTCGGCGTCGCCGTCGCCGTCGACGTAACCGCGCGGTGCATGATGGGAAATGTCCCATAATGCACCGTGCGAGCCCCCCCCCTCGAGGTCACGTGACACCCCCTGAGGTCACGCAGGTCACGTGACCCCCCGGAGGAGATCGAAGAGTGAGGGGAGGAGGAGGGGGAGGAGGAGGAGCACCGGTATACCTTCCCCTGAGTACCCTTCCCTCCTCCTCCTCAAGAGCTGCGCTCCGATCCGGCGTTACAGGGAGTTATAAACGGCTTTCACTTTTTTTATGTTGCAGATGACCAATCCACTGATGTAGTACCTGGTGTAGACGACCGAACGCCGGCGCGATGCTCATTCATATCAAACCGGGCAAGGTGGGGATGGAGTTGAGGAACCCCGAACTCTACAGTACGGGCTATCTTTCACTCCGCATGCCCTGAGCTGCGGTGCGCTCACGTTCTCACTCTTTCGAGGGGAAGCACGGTGAAGTACTTGTCCACGGATGCGCGGTGAAGCACTTGTTCATGGGGAAGCACGCTGGTGCACCAAAGTGACCATTTTGTGCAGCAGGAGTGAGGCTATACCATTGCGATAAAGCGTCCGCGCGGTTTTTCCGTCTCTTACCGTCCGCGTTTTCGAAACGCCATGGCCTTCTGCCTGTCGCACGAATGGGGAAATGTAGCTAACTCCTTTCTAAAAGTTGCGAATTTCGTGGTTTTCGATGACGCTAAGCAAGTTTATAATTTGGAATATATTTTCAACGATTAAAAAGTTAATCAACAAATATGAGTAAATTAGCCGATCTTTCGTGACGATTATCCCACTATATTATGTCCTTCTGACCGTATAACTCACCTGCACAAACTGCATTAGTAACGTTTTCACGGCTTCGTTAAAAACAAAACTGTAAAAAAATAAAGAAGAAGAAAAAGGAACACCCTGTATAATTTGCATGACTCAGACCTCGTACAGACTGTTCAATTTTTTTTTACCTCGATTTTATAGTTAAAAAGTCAAAACCACTATTCTCTCGCTTTTCCTCTCCTTGTAGGCCACATGGACAGTAATGGTAACAAAGAACCGCGTTATATCTAGTGGCTCTCTTTTGTTTGCTTCCTTCGTTACGAGTACATTGTTGCTCTTAATAAATATCATAGAAAAAAAACAATATTATGTCATCTTTCACATCTAAGCTCTTCACTATATTACATGTATTTGCTTGTATGACATTGTTATTTTCCATTGGGCTGGGCGTTAATATAAAAGCATTTAACCCGGTTAACCGCTACCCTTTAGTGATTATTAACCGATTAATCGGTTGTGTTGGCCTTCAGGCGTAATATCCAGGAGGAAGTGTCAAACTGCACTTTGTTTTTACTATTTCTTGCTCTGTCATCAGCGGCGCAACTTACAGTCTTAAACATTGAACCACCCACTAAAAGAGGACACGTGTGAGCAATTTTGAAATGATATATAATTACAATATTATTCAATTCGTATAAGCACTATGGATGACAATCATGGGGAAGGCTGAGGGGATTTTCCGTGGAATACAGCATTGACGTCTTCTAAAGTAAATAAATGTGCACCAAGAAGTAACGCAGGCATTTTTACTTTGTCCTCTAAATTTCAAATTTCGAACCCAAGCGATTAACTAGTTAAAAGTAGATCAATCGCAATAAAACATTAACGCATATATCGGACGGTTAGTCCATTCATTACACAGTCCTAGTTCCCGTAATTAAGCGCATATGGTATCCAAAAATACTTCGCAGAAGCTTTCTCTCTTTTTTCTTTTCGTTTCGTTCTTGTAGTTTGTTTAGCACACCTCGTTTTCTACCTATTTCGAACATTCCTTTATAACCTGCATTACCATACTGCAAACAAGGGATGTCACTGATACAGGACAGTGGCTGTGTCAGCCAGCTGTATCTCTTTTTTTTTCCCTTATAAGTACATTCAACTCATCCTAATCTGGTCTAGGTTTTCACTAAAATAAATTTCGTCTCATTGCGTACAAAAAAAAATGATCTCAGTATATTATTTGCTTAAAAATAAAACGCACTGTTCACAAAAAAAAAAGAATGGAATTACATTTGGGTAGATGTTGTATCAATCAGAAGCTTTCGACCGAATGAAAATCACTTCTCTGTATATCCGTGGCTGCGGCGAAGATTCGCCCTTGGACTCGAAACCAGTTTTCCCAAATCCGTACAAGGGCCAATTCTACACACCAAGACGTGGCTCTGACGTGACGCGGCGCATTAGCGGGCGCTTCACGTCACGCGACTTTGGTTTATGCACTCGCGCAGTACACCCCTGCAGGTGTGGGCAGACGCGGACTTTATTGTAAGCAGCGCGTTGGTGATTCCAGACGAGTCACGGACACACCTGTGGGAGCAATTTCGGTTTACTTCGGCCGACTACATTACGCGAAAAATAGGCAGTCGTTCCTGGGGGGAAAGAAGTTGTAAGGCCATGAGGCCATGACAGAACGACTTTACGAGCCCCATGAAGGAAGTCATCAACTGCTCTTGGAAAGCTGCAGGCAAGCGAGCACGCGCGTGAGGCGCCATTCTTTTTGTTTTGTTTTTGTCGGATAATGACTACGAGCAGAGAAATAGACAGCTAAAACGCTTATAAAGAGAATCAATCCACAACAACTGCTCCGTGAAAGCTATAGAACCTTGGGAGTGACGGCTGCTTGTCCATCGCCATCTTAGAACGAGAAGTCTGCGTCGGCACTCTCACAAGGAAGCTTTACGACCGATTGACGTCGTATTTGTTTGGTTACCCGATGCCTAGCTACCACGTACCTTTCGTCATTGAAGCTCCTTTTTAGCTTTTTTCAACTTGTTTCGGTGCGTCTTGTTTTTTTCAATTTCGCGGGAGGAAGAACCATCGCTGGTTGGCAACGCCTATGCCTGATTATTCATAATAGAGAAGATGTGCATTAGCTGCGCATGACTTTTTTTTTTTTGCATATGCAGCAAATGGTTAAGAAAATCTGTGTGTGTGTGTTAGTGTTTGTGTGTGTGTGTGTGTGTGTGTCTGTATTTTCAAACATAACTAAAAAAAATTAGGTTTCAGTTAATTGAGATCTAAGTAAGCTCTTTTTCTTCGAAGATAAGATTCTTTGACTCAAGGTTTTTTTTTTTTTTTTAGATGGAAGATGGCTGTTTTTCTGCACTCAGTTACTCAAACCAGTGTAGGGTGCGCATAGCTCGTTGTAAATTTAATTATGCTGTAAAGTTCAACTTAAATAAAAGCGATCTTTGTTGTGTATGCAGACAGTCTTGTACTTTCTCCTTAAAAACAGAAAAAAAAACTTGTTTTTTATTAAAATTAGGAATACACTTTAAATTTCTGCATTTAGGAAAAAAAATCAGCTTATGAGAGGCATTAGTTCATGATAAAAGTTTTCTTGAAATAGCTTTAATTGGACCTTGGGAAAAAAAGAATGGGTGTACGACGAAAGCATCAAACTAGAATCTCCAACGTGATCTACGTTAGTTAGCATTTAAATCCTAATTTATATCACGATATAAATAATTCTGATTTTCCAGTTCCCGTCTACCTTGCATCCTTATAGACTTCATGAGAGCGTTAGTTGCACAAATAAAATACAAATGTCTTACTAGACTGCAAAAACTATAATGAAAACCGAAAAAAAATGAGCACATTTAAAAAAAATTAGTGCGAAAGTAAGCGAGTTGGCTGCGGAAT
>JAZHYW010002327.1:0-27500 GCA_037355805.1 Ixodes ricinus | reverse complement strand
TCCTTGCGTCAGCGTCGCCGCCAGCGTGTTTCGCAGCACCGCACAACGAGCGCGACGTTAGCAGGCGGCGACGCCGAGACAGACGCGTCTGCCACTTTTGCGGCGGCTCTCGTCGAGCTCCAGCGTGCTTTCCGCTTGGGCCGGGGATCTACTAGCGACCACGTTGTGCGCGGGCCTTGTGTTCTAGGCGGTGTTTCGGTCAACACCACCTAAAATAATCAAGGGCTGCGAAAAAAAAAAAGGTTGTGTGTATGTTTATACAGTTTAGAACTTGGTCTCCCTCAACGGGCGACTTGTCTCCCAGCTGTAGATGAGCAATTTAGCCAGTGCATACAACCGCTAGCCTGGGGTCTTTAACGTGCACCACGCAGTAGTGATGCACGACCGCACGCCGGTACGATGCTCATCCAGATCGAAACGGGCAGGGGTGGGGATTGAACCCAGGATTCCTGGGTGCTGCAGCGCGAGCTTTCGCCCGCGTGCTCCGGAGCTGGGGTGCACTAGCCCACTCGGCCGCCGATCCCCCTCGAAAAGGGTGTATTGGACCCGAGTTCCATGCCCAGCGTCCTTCGACGCGCTGATTGGACACGAGGCCCGGCCCGACGATGACGTGGCACTCGTGTTCCGTCCGTGTCCTTCCTCCATATCAATGTGATGACGTCACACCTTTAGTGCACAGGCTTCGTTTATTTTCGGCGGTGTTGGCTGGATGTCTGCAACTTGTTCCGCCGGCGCGACATGGAGATGCGGGTTTGGCTCATCGGAGTTCTCGCGCGGTATCGTGTTTCGAGCCGTTTGCAGTGCAGATAAAGCTGGCTCGTCGTTTCCCAGGCGCTTCTTCTGGGAAGCCCGCACGACGAGCTCCGTTCCGAGCCGACTGGCCGCGGGGGGCCCACGTCACGAGGAGGAAACGCAGTCGGCAGCCAGCACGACTCGTGGTCACGGGACAAGGCCGCCGCAACAACCGCGCGGGAAGCGACGCGGGCGAGAGGACATTCGACTGCTCGTCGCCGTACCGTCAGGACGTCCCGTGAAATACGAACAGGTGAGCTCCTTTCCGACGCGGCGGCGGTATATGAGTCGCCATTCTATCTACTGGTTGTTTCACCTAACTTGTGCCGAAACATAAAAAAAGAAAAAAAAAGAGGTGGTATTGAATTGAAGCAAGTTTTGTTCGCAGTCCCTTTGAGCGAGTCAACGGAGATTAATGAGCTAACTTTATAATAATATTAACCTGTGCGCGAACCCCCAATACAAACGTTTTAGCGCGTGTTGAGAAACATCTCATCGTGTCGCTTTCATCAAGGTAGCCTTCGTGTGTTGCATTGTTTCGAGCTTCGAAGAAAGCGCTCGAGATTTAAGAAAAATCCCACGTGACTAAGGGCACTAACATTGCAGTTCGCTAGCGAATAGTCACGTGGAATATCCTTTTTTTAATCTGGCGCGCTTTATTTAATGCTCAAAACAATTATATTTGTCTCCACCTTAAAAAAAAAGAAAAAAGAAAAGACGACGCTTTGCGTTTTGTTTATACGTCGCGCGAAGGAGCTCTTATAAAATTTGGTTCTCAAAGAAAGGAGCGACGGTTTAGCGTTTCCAACTACCTAGATATATCTTAATTATCTTCATAAAGGGGGAATATAGTAATGCTCCACAAAATGCCGGGCCTTTTTTTTTTCTTTTTTTCTACGGTTGCTGAGGTGAAAACGAGCATGGAAACACAAAGATGAAAGTGGCACGATTAGATGTTTCTAAACACGCACTCCTCTTAGTGAACTCGGCGTTTTGTCCACGTATGCCAAAGTATAAAAGCTGGAAAACGTGTGAATAAAAAGTCTAATATTGCACGGAGAAAATACTAAAATCGCTCCCTGCTATTCTTGAAATAGAAAAAGAAAAGTAATGGAGGGCGTTTACTGGACTGAATCTAACTGGCGCAAACGAGGTACTACATTGAGCATGACAAAACTCCGAGACTGCAGCTAAAAAATGACACAGACGATGAAAGGCCTCAACTTGAGACCTCAATTTGACCCCTTTCAGTGTTTGTGTCGTATTTTACCTGCAGTCTCGGGCTTTTTGTTATGTTCAGTGTTTACTTCTCGTGAATCGCAAATAAGGTTCCGTTATAATTATATTTGGGATTTCAGCATACAACAATGCCCACGCGAGCTTCTTATAAAAAAAGAAAAAATACTTTGGATAATTTTTTTATGTTTTAAATCACGTGCAATTTTTGATCGTTTTTTTTTCACGTGTGGTCTTGCCTTAATTTGGGCCGACTGCGCATTGTCGGCTGCGCAATATATGATGACGCAATTCGCTCAAGTTGAGCGAATTGCATCATCATATATTGCGCAGGCCGGCCTAAATTAAAGCAAAACCACCTGTGCGAAACGAAGAAACAATGATAAAAAATCGCACGTTATTCAGACTATAACAAAATTAATCCACGTCTTATATCACCTATATAAGTTCTAATATGTTTTTGGCAAAGATTATTAAAAATTTAGCATTTTGTTTCTTTAAAAAAAAGAATATGTTTATATATACACCGAATACTCGAAAGACGCAGCAAAAATAAATAGAAGAGATTCCCCGGAAAAACAGCAACTATATATTTATCGTTCCCAAAAACACTATTCCTGTGTCCAGCTGGTGTGGTACCGCGGTGTGCCACTCGCCTTCTTTATAGTGTGTGAACCATCAACTTCACTTTAAAGACTCCCGCTTTCGCCCCTTTGATATACGCGAAAGGAAACTATCAGAGTGTACATCAGGCATTTAGAAGCAACCAGATAGCCAAGCAAACCTTGGAAACAATAGACCAACTGCGCGCTTTCACAGGTGCGATTAAGCTATTCCGAGAATATATGCCCAATAAGATTTGGAATAAAAAAATATACAAAAAATTGCTTTGTGAAAATACTTTTCCCTCGATTTCAGTTTCATGTCGTGCTAGTCATCCCATGAAGAGCAGCAGCTCTAAGACCTGTTTCCAAACACCTAACCTTTAAGTATATATATATATATATATATATGCATCATGCCCACATATGCTCTTGACATGTATGTAAATACAGGGCGTGTTTTTTTTTTTTTTTTTCTTAAAGTCTGTATAGATGGTTATAAAAAAGAAAGCCGCGAAAGCTACGCCAATGCGCGTCTGTGCAGGTGTGTTAAACTGACTCTAAGTTAAACGACCAGGCGGAGATTTCATGGGGGGGGGGGGGGGGGGGGTAATCGTCACAATAAGTTGGATAATTAACAGCAACAAACCAAAAAACAACTCCTAGTTACATTTTTAATGAATAGTCAGATAGGTCATGTTGCAACTGCAGTATTGACGACAATTACGGTTACAGGTTGAACCCGTTTCAAGGGTTCGAGAAATGGAAATTGACTTTTAGATATTCATCGTGGCCCCGATGGTTTTTGGGCGTTCTCCCTGACCCAAGGCATCAACAAGACGGACTGTTTATGTTTCCTTCCTAGCTGCGCATGGAAAAAAAGAAAAACAATTTTTCAGACCACATATTTTTTTTTTCTGGAACCGAAATTCATGAACTTTAAGTACAATAAATGCACCACATAAAGTCAACTTTGCGAAAAGTTTCAATGCACTTTTTTCATTGGTTCGTATGATCCCATAAATAAAAATATATTAACTGAAAGGGTTCACGAATCGTAGGTGTGGATCTTCCTCCGCTTAAGTTTGACTTGGCAAACCCTCCTCATGAAGCGTTCCGCAAATATGCTTGCAAAGGTAAACCAAACCATTTCGCACAGCAATACGTAAATTAACAAAAAAAAAAAAAAGTCAATAGAAGGACGCCGAAAGGCGCGGCGTCCTTTTCGGGGTCGTTTCCTTCATTATTTTTTTATCTTTTGTTCACGTGGTAAGCTTTAGAAGCGCGTTCAGAAAGGCCTTAAACTTTGGAAGGGACTAATATGCACGTCTGCTTGTTAGCAAACAGCATTTTGTTGAACACGTGCCAGGATGACGAAAGAAAGGAGCAAGTTGTCGTCAGCAGGCTAAAATCAACAACCAAAGTACATAAAGTCTAATCTTCTGGTTGCCCATTTTAATTTCCTTGTTTGTTAGCAAGGTGCGCAGAAACAGGCAAGCTGTCGAACACACGAGAAAAATGCTAGGAACTTGTTTTCTGCCACGACCTCGAGTCCAGCTTGCGTGTCAGCTTTGCATTGCGTTGAGGCGTCTGATGGTCCCCACGCCCGGGTATCGAACCGACAACAAATGTCTTCGAAGCTTTCATATATGTCTGATGTAAATAATTAAGGGTTAAACACCCAAGGCGGGGAAGATGCAGGGAAAATCTAAAGTCGCACGCACCCCGCTTAGCGGGAGGTATTCGTTTATTATTCCATAAACTATCAGCGGAAAAAAAACTAGGAAATATAATTAGGAGGGAGTAAAAAACACAATTTTTGTACCCTCAACAGCGATGTTGATCGGAGCTTTAACTTTTTGTTTATCCCTGAATAGGGCGGGGACGTTTATTACCGCGTTCGCCTGTTCGCAGATGGTCTTTGAATTTTTCTTCTATGGGTCGTTCAAGCTGTTCGGTGGGCCTTCAGCACCACAGCTTCAAGATATAAGAGCTGCGTCACGTCGCGGCAATTTAGTAACCGCGCGAATAGTGCGGACAAATGTCCAGAGATGGCCCTAGCTGGCAATTAACTATCGACGGTGTGATCGGACGCTTTCATGACACTGGCAGCGCTGCGGGCCGTTGGATTACTTACGAAACGTGGCGGGAGACAGTGCGAATGGAGAGCGGTGGCGCCGCCTGGGGATTGCTAGACGCCCATAGGCTGCCAGTGACAGTTAAACGCTCGAGGATGTAGCAAATAAGGTTAACGAATCGACTTGATCGGATGCAACAAAGCGTTATCGGAAGAGGGTTGTTGCTCATATATGGTTTATTCCTTTCGCTCTCACCTCTGTAGAATATATGCCTCTCTTTCGTTCGGAAAAAACTCGGTGAAACGTTTTCTGGTCCCTTCTAACGTGGCAGGGACCGTGAAACGCGTGTCACAAACCGGGATACGTCGTTGCAATGTCGCCCTGAGACATTCCGAAGGCGACGTCGGAAGCATCCGTCATTTCTGAATCCAAATAGACATCGTGAAACGTGAAAGCCTATGCCATCTTACTCCTGTGGAGCGCTTCAGTTTTTCAGCCAGGGGCTAGCCTATAAGCCTATAAGGCTGAAACCCCACCATCCTAAAGAAATTCTTGGCTTCGGCAAACAGCGCATGCCGCTTATTTTCGAGAAATATTCGAGGTCGCTACGCACGTTGTCGTGGACGCGTGATCGGGGTGCTAAAATTCAGCAGTGTGCGGTTCGGGCAAGCCAACTTGGTAGACTCTGGTCTTATCACGGTGTAAAAGGCAGGAGGTTCGCTTTTGTGAGGTTCAGCTCGTTAGTCTGATCAGGACGGAGGTCCAGCGATCTGTATCGCCACCGTGTGCGTCCGCCCTCCGGCTGATTTCGAGCGGCGTTGGTCAACTTCCGGCATCGAATTACTTCCTCGTCGGCGCGACGAGAGCCTGCCCCGAGCTCGTGCTGGGAAACTCCCGAGAGTAAAATAGAAAAGCGCCATTTTCTGTGCAGTCCGCGGATGGCCTTCGGAAGTCTCTAATTTGTTATGTGTGTTAGCGCAACACGTCGGCGCTATCGAAGTGCGTCGCACGGGAGTCCTCGCAAAATAGCTAACAGGTCCTCGGAGTGTGACGTCACTACGCCTCCTCTCCTCCTTTTCTTTTTATGATAGAAAGACGTGAGCAGCCGTGGAAGCCTAACGCGCCACTAATCTCCTTGCCCTCCATTTTTCCGAGCACCTATGGAGGTTCGATTTCGAATATGCATGCTGGCTATGCCCATTGACATGTACAGCCGATCGGCGAAGACATTTCTTCTTAATGGCGGCAGGTGCACGTAATTTTCCCTCCTCCTGTTCACCGCCAGCTCCCATAGCCCCTTCACCTCCCAAGCACTTGCGACGCGCATACCCTTAACATTTGAAGACTAAAAACACTGTACAGTAAAAACAGGTTGGGAATTACTATAATTTTGCCGATTCGGGTGCATACGTGGATATGTTTGATCAGCTCTACAGAAAATAAGAGAAGAAAAACAGGAGCTCTGATTAAGCCACTAGAAAGTTAATATCGTTGAAAAGAATATATAAGTCAGAGATCCGTACTTGCGGAGTTGCTATGCTAGGAGTTTATTGTATGTATTACGACAGTTTCGCCGAGAGGCTCGGCTTCAGGAGATGGCATACATGGACATGCATCTCATCTCCTGACGAAGCCGAGCCTCTCGGCGAAACTGTCGTAATACATACAATAAACTCCTAGCATAGCAACTCCGCAAGTACGGATCTCTGACTTAATATATTTTCCCGGTCCATTGTTCTCAAACTACTCTTTCCTCAGCTATATATATATATATATATATATATATATATATATATATATATATATATATATATATATATATATATATATATATATATATATATATATATATATATATATATATATATATATATATATATATATATATATATATATATATATATATATTTTTTTTTTTTTTAAATAAGGCGGGTATAAAACATTGTCACGGATGCAAAGACAAACGTAAAACTGAAAAGAAACATTTAACGGGGCGGACTTGTGCCAACGAATTTACGAGAAAAGAACCACACGCATCCTGCGTCGGCGTCAGCTATGGGCGACCGTTCCAAAGCAGCGTGTGAGCGATGCTTTTATGGACGCGCTACGTTCAAAAGTGTTGAGAACCAGAACACTCGATGACAGCTGAGAATGAACTGGAACTTGCCATAAAAAGCAGTACATTATGAAAGAAAGCTCTTAGGGCTGCATTCACACTGGCGTTCGAATCGCAACCGCGACGCGGATCAGCTCGGTTTCATCATCAACTGCGCTTGGATTTGTACTGCATCTTTGAGCCGTGGTCACACTGCTCATACATCATAAAAGACAGCGGATATTGCGCGCAATATCGGTGGTTCGAATGCCGAGTGCCCAAGTTTCTCCTTGAACTCATTGTCATGTGGAATTCGAAACACAGCTATCGCGGTGACTCGCGTCTCGAATCTGCGTGCAGACTGTCTTTTGTATGATGTGTAGCAATGCGACCCTGGCTTGAAGCAACCGCGTTCGCAACCGCTTGCCGAATCCGGTTGTGTCGCCAGTGTGAATGCGGCGTAAGTCAAGCGTCAGGGGTTTGAACCCCGTTCTCCCGCGTGGCAGCCGCGTTTGTTGCCAACCTCGCCACGCCACGCAGCAATCGACAAAATTTAACAATTTAATGCAGCATATTTTTCTCTGAAAATAAATTACACTAAGGTGGTATCAGTCTATAGCGCATGTACAGGGCAGCAGGCATATGGTATTTAATAAGAAACATTTGTTATGGATCCTAAAATTAAAGGGTACAAAAGTTCGCATTCTTTTTTTATTTTTATTTCTGACATGAAACATTATTAGAAAAATTATTGCACATGAGTATTTTGGTTTCTACCTTTTTTTAACCTACAGAGCTAGGTGTAAAAATCAAGCAGTCGAAATGTGACATGGGACATGTTATATTTTAGCTGCTTGATTTTCTACTTAATTCTTGATTACTTGACTACTCCAATAATAATGTTTGTGAAAAAATTCATTTTCTAAAAAAACATTTAAGAGTGTTTGTTTATTACGTAAATGGGGCTATAATGTAGCTTTTTGGTACAAGTCAAAATACCCACCCTGCCACGCCTGTTCGATCTCAAAGTAAACTACCTGACTAGCGAACGTCATTGATTTTTTTTTTCTGCATGGATGAGGTTGAGCATTTTCGGAAAATAAAGCACATTTATGCTCCGTTTGCGGCAAAAACCCACTCTGCATTCGTGAAGCGAGAAATCCGATTAGAAAAGAGAACAAAATGAAGAGGGCGGAGCGATTAAGACCGTGCTTCCTTTTCCAATGACATTCCAAAATAAACCGCCCTTTCCAGAACGTCTTTTTTTTATGCTTCACAAAATTGTGAAGGTGGTGGCACGCATTGACGATAAACGCGATGTCTGAGCCATGACGCACAACAAACCAGTCGTCAAGTTGTTGTGCCATGTTCTGGACTCGTATAGTAGTTTCCCCGTAGCCTCTACGTTAACTTCTCCACTTTCGCAACCCGACAATGTCTCCACGGAAAAAAATAAAATAAAAAAAGTGGTGTTCACGTGTCTCC
Organism: Ixodes ricinus; assembly: GCA_037355805.1. NCBI lineage: Eukaryota > Metazoa > Arthropoda > Arachnida > Ixodida > Ixodidae > Ixodes > Ixodes ricinus. The sequence continues at coordinate 19,212 of JAZHYW010002327.1, read as the reverse complement.
CATACTCAAGTGGCATTATTGCGAAGGGCCTCTCTGCGTCGTGATAATGCTCTGAAAGGCGATGACGCGTATACGAGCCTCTCCTCAACTCCCGTAACGTAAGATGCTTGGCTTCAGTTGGTCGCGCGCGGCTCTGTCTCCATCCGTACTCCGCCTTCCTTTGCGATGGACTGCTGCGGACGTTAGGAGTCATTGGAGTCAATCCAATGCCGTGTTAGTGTCACTTGACCTGCGGGGAGGGAGCAGCGATGGATGAGCCTATGGTCACGTGATACTTGCGCAGAGCTGGATTGGCTGGGATGTCTCATAGCGTCTGCTGCGGTCCATCGTAAGGTGAAACGGAGTATAGACACCTCGAGGGTAAAAGAAGGGAGGGAGCTCATCGACGTCGTAATATTTCGCACGAGGACGCGACTACGCTGTCGACCTTGACTTGGGTTGCCTCTTGGATACCATGTACGACGGACAGATATGCTTCCTTTATTATATCCTTGAATGCCGTCGTACGCTGTTAAGCAACTCAACCGGCGCTTACCACCATGATCACTAAACCGTGCTCTTTTTTTTTTCTCTCCCGATGTTTCCGAAAGAAATGTTAAGAATTAAGCTGAAGAATAGTTGATAGTAGTAAGCCTCATGCGAGGGCTTTACCATTTGATGCACCGGCAAGAAATGGTGAATCTGGATGTTTTTCTTTCTTTCCTAATTATTCTACCGGCAATCATCACTCCATCGCATACGAATGTGGGCGGAAGTCTCATACAGGCGCATTCTTTTCTTAATTTGCGATTCGTGTCACACCAGCGTCATTTCCCGACTCGAGTTTCAGGAGACAATACTTCTGGTTCGCGTTGTGAAATGCACCAATATTGGCGGCGTGCATCAATGTGGCACAAGGCTACGCGGAGACCGCCGCTTGCAATCGGTACTGCAAGAACAAAGACGACAAAGAGAGAGAAAGAAAGGAAGCGAGAGAGAGGCAGTCAAAGAGAGATGACACTGTCTTGCGGGGATTGTAGGGCGCCTCGGTGCGTGCCTTGGCACCGATCGCTTTTTGTACGCTAACCGTCCGCCAGTCCACTATTGTTGACACTTAATCGACGTCCGGACTTGTCCGGACTAGTGTTGCAGCCACGCAGGGACTCAGGGGAGGCTCGGTCGACCCTCCATCTGTCTAGATCTGCGCGTAGTGAGATAGAAGACATCGCTAATACTGCGTTGTCTTCGTTTAAAACAAACGGATTAGCACACAAACAGAAAAAAAGCAACGTTAAATCCTGGCGCGAGTCCCGTTATTAAAACTAGGGCAGTATTTGCTTACAAAAGCATAGCAACGGAGAGACGCAAAGTGAAAGTGAAGTAGTTTAGAAAATAAAACGTGACTCAACGTTCGTTGTTCTGGGTACACCGTACCATTCTGGTAGATTAATAAAACATTATACGAGGACCATGATCGTCGCATGGTTGGTTCGATATTTGGGGCCTATTTTGTTGCAGTGATTCGCTAAAATAGCACCCGGCGTGTATTTAGCAGTTTTGTTTTGCAGTAAACCTTTAAGAAATAGGAAAGGAAGTTTTCGGATGCATGCATCGTTGAAAAAGATATCGCAGAGCCGAAAACTGGGTATAGACTCGTAAGTTCTGACAGAATACGTTGTTGCACATTCTCTGAGCGCGATGAACAGCCAAGTATTTAGACATAGATGACAGCACACAGAAGGTTAAAGGTTGCCAGCACGCAGAAGGTACACGGCTTGCACAGACGTCACGTCTGCTGCCATTCTGATGTTTCTACAGCACACATTTCGCGCCATTTCACACCCAGGAATGACGACGAGTATGGCGTGATGACGTCACGTGAAAGCCACGCATTGGAATGGTATATCATTTCTCGAGAAACCAAGTCTTTAGCCCTTACCTATGTTTCTTCAAAACTGAATCACTCATGCATGATGGCCTGACCCAAACCAAATACACAGCCTATCAGCATTCACTTGTACCCGAATCTATCATGGGCCGGAATGGCCTTCTCGATGACATCGTCACCAACGCCGATAACACCAAGTTTCGCCTCGCACTGACCAACCACTCCCCTCTGTAATGCTCCTAGATGCCCTGAGAATATTTGTAAATAAAATAAATAAATAAATAAACTGGCCAGTGCTGATTGTTGGGTGAATTGAGGCCGAATTCGGAAGTACATTGGAGTGCTCAAAGACGAGGACAAAAGAAGAACTGGAGCCTAAAAGTGTTGGAGCCTTATCAGTTATCCTGCACTCTCGAGATGCAGCGCCAACTCGCCCAAAAATGAGTCGCTGTTCAGTTTCATTTTTAGTACATCTGGCCCTTCTACGTGTTCTTTATTAGATTTTCCTGTAGCGCACAGTGGTGTCAGTTGTTCTCCTTTAGCCCTTGTCTTCGAGTGCTACCCTGTATTCTCAAATGAAGTGCGTTGTTCGATGTTAACCCTCCCAGGAGATCTGCCCAGAGAATCCAGAATGCGCCACTACCTGAGCATCGTGGCCCTGACCCTGGCCCTTGTGGCGCTGGTGTGCACGGCTCCAGCCGAAGAAGAGAAGGCCCCGAGTCCGCCGGGAGGACTGGGAGGACTGGGAGGACTAGGAGGCGGCGACTTCACCGAGACGCTCAGGAACTTCGGTGAGTGCCAGCTCCAGCCTCGACCCGTCGTACATGCACACAGACAAACGACTGCCCGCGCGCGAGGGAGAAAACGCTTTGTTAACCCCATCTTTAGGGTGTGGGTGAGGGTACTGTGACTTGCGGTCAGCTTGAGTTGTCACCCTTAAGTCGGTTTCGTCGATGTTGTGGAGATGGGTCTTCTCCGATACGGCATAGAAGAGCAGTCGAATATGATTTAAAAAGGGCCGGGTCAAGTGGAGCGACCCAGTCTTCCCAGCTCATGGGGCGAGGAGAGAGTTTGCTTGTGATCGCAAGGGTGCTGCGGTTTGTGACGGGGCGGTCCCACATGGCGTGTTCGTCTGAGGCGCGTCTGCCACTTGCGGCGCATGTTTGATGGCCCGGTGGGTCGAGTTTAGGTATGGTGTGGGTAACGTTCCCGTTTGAACTTGTCTGATAAATGTGTGGATTTTTGGTGCATGAAAAGTTTGCCGGAAGACGGGAACCAGACTGGTGTTCCACAAAATGCCAGTCTGTGGAACATCACCCCACAAGACACCAGTCTAATTTCGCTGTTGCTCACAGTACGTGATGCGAAAGCGAGCACCGGAAAACCCTGGAATTCTGGATATACAAGCTATTTCAGCTAAATTGTGCCAAGATTTAAAAGAAGCTGGTGCACGCTACGCGTGTTAAATCAGTGCAGTATTATTCAAAGTCTTTTTGAGCAAGTCAAGATATCTTGTGCTATTTGCCAAACTGGCCAATTTATACATAATAATTCGCTAACTCTTTCAATATTAATTTGTGTGGAAACCCTCCAATACGAAACTTGTAGCCCCTGTCGATAATCATCTCTCGTGCCTTTTCCATGAAGGTAGCCTCTCGTGTCTGTACTGTGTACTACAGTGTCAAAAGTAACTATTTTTTGAAGAGATGTTATATCGTCAGAGACCTCGATTCATTTGACTGTACTGCGACCTTTTGTTTTTCTTTTTTTTAATGATTTGGCGTTGCGAGACACAGCACCCAAAATGAGTGTGTATGGTCCCATCGTTAAAGGATGCATAAGAAAAGAAATACCGCTCAAACTTATTGAAGTTCCGGCTCCACGTTTCAAGGTGTCGAGCATCAGCTAGATCCTATTACCGGAGCTCAAAGACAAACAAAAGGCACAATCCGTGATCACGAGCTTTGACAACGGAATTTTTGTCTAGGGGACGGGCAGCCTAAATGTAAGCGAGATAATAGAGAGCTGCCGTCACTCTCGGGTTCTCATATTTAAATCAAGGAGACACGCAGCTTCAAGAGTTATATTTGCTGTGTGTTGTAGGTTCAGGCAGCTGGAGAGTTATAATAATCCCTATGATAGGGTCTGCTGTCTACCACCGCAGTGGCGAAATTTGGCCAGTGCAGTCCGACCACTAAACTGAAGTCTTTAACGGGCGTTATATGCAGTGGTGATTACAGGATCGCACACCCGCAAAATGCCCGCTCATACTGAAACCGGCAGCGGTAGAGATCGAATCCAGGATCCAAAAAGTTCTGCAGCTCGAGATTTCGCTCCACTGGCTCGGCCGTCGGTCGGCCGGAACACAGCTCGGAGTTATTCACACGACCACGCATGCAGGGATTTCCCCAGACCCCCTAGGGGGGGTGTGCACACCCTCCTAGTTTTCCTGGACACCCCCCCTCACTCCCCCTTGAATCTAAAAAAAAGAATTTTTTTTTAAGATTAAGTAGAAAACACTCACCTCTCAGGTGTATATATAGAGAAAGGGAAACATACATTAAGGGTATGAGCATTTGGTTAATAGACGTCTGTAATTTAGCTAGTGGACTAAAAAAGAAACAGTTTTATATTTTATCTAACCTCGCCTGCATCGCCCCCCCCCCCCCCGAGCCATTGAGACACCCCCCGCCCCCCCTCCCCTTGATTAGAATCCTGGGAAACCCCTGCACGCATGTGTTCGCTTACCCTCACATGTATACGCGCAATAAGGTTTTGTGGAACACCAGTGAGTAGGCCACCAATGACCGTTCTGATCGCTTGATGCCGTTTGCTTGGCCGAAGTGCTCGTAATTGGGTGGCAAAAGGAATAATTCGAATAAGGCGCTTCATCGCTGTCACGTGATCGCTTGTTTCAAACACATTTCGCCAAGCGCGCAAGAGAGGGCGCCAGCATCCTTTTCTGTCGGGCGGATAGTGCTTGAGAAAGTTGAGATTTTATTGGTCGAGTTCTTAAAATGATCGGGGTCAGAACGAAAGTGTTGCGGACTCAGATGAATCAAGTAAGATATTAGTAGATAGACAGAGCGCATGGAACATGAAGAGAGGAAGATGAAATACCTGAACACTTGATACTTTCCTGTAAAAGGCACAACATGCTTCCGGTGCTTCCGGAAGCGTACTTCCGGTGCTTATCAGAGCGACCGAGAAAATTTCTTAATTCATTCATGCCCCGTGACGTCGTGAGAGTGAGACCAGTGGGGACCACTTCGTCATTCGGAAGTTAGCTGCGCGCGGCGAGAGTCGCCTACTATCGCAAGCTACCTTAAGTCAATGCTGCTTCCGTCTTTGTTCAGTTCCTCCTCGCGGCAGTTGCCGAAGGCAGGGCTAATTTAGTGAATGTTGGTTATGTTGGGTATGTGGAGACAACCAAGCAGAGGTTATCTGACTGATGACCTAACTCGAGGGAAGGATGAATCATGTTTTGTTATTTCCTTTCTGGTGATTTGTACGGTGGATGGTGCACGCACCCTGTTTGTGAAGAGACACTTCCGGCACACGAATCAGGAGTTTTAGAAATCGTAATATTGACATGTCTTGGCCGTTAAATATACATAGACACTGTAAAAAAAATCTGGATAGGTGGTGCAAGTCGGCGCCCGATTCACAGTTCAGCCGTATTGTAATATAATAATATAATATAATATGTTGTAATATCATATCATATCTAAATTTTTCCACTCGAGAGGAGTGAGGGACCAGGATAAAATAAGCTGCACGAAGCAGCTTGACAATGCTCTCCCATTACTTGGCAATACAGATGCCACAGCAAAATCACAAATAGTACGCTCGACTCAAAAACACAAAATATCACATACACACACACAAGAGAAAATCTAACGCACGCGAAAAAGTTATCGATAAATTAGCTATATATATATATTGTGCTTGTCTGTATGTTTATACAGCCTGAAGTTAACTCCCTCAACGGGCGACTTGCCTCTCGGCTGTAGATGAGCAATTTAGCCAGTGCAGTACAACCGCTAGACTGGTTTTGTTTAACGTGCACCACGCAGTAGTGATACACGACCGCACGCCGGAACGATGACTCATCCAGATCGAAACGAGCAGGGGGGGGTGGGGAGGGGCGATAAATTAACTAGAAGGAACAGATACAATTAGCAACTTTCTTGTTAGTGATTTCAAAGTGATGTTAATATTTAGGAGTCTATTTTGCAGTGTGGGTAAGTTATCACGGAGTACCGATTGATCTCCGCAGAATGTTCTAGATCTGTCTGTATTCCATGCATTTGAATAACGCGATGTGTTATATGAATCCCGGAGAAAAGCTCACCGGGTAAGCTAACCGGGAAAGCTCATCGGATAAGGTCACCCACTTTTGTGCGGGTCCGGAAAGAAAGCTCACGAGTCTTTTGGCAGTGCCGGAGAAAAGTTCACCTCGAATTATATTATTATGTAAATTGGTCGTTATAATTTAATAGCAGTAGTGCTACCAAGGTTTTAGGCGCCTCTCACGCAGGCGGTACACCGTGCAATAGCGCACAAAGCGTTTTTTCGCATTTTACTTGGAGAAGGCGTTGATCAGCGTCAAACTTTTTATTGCATAAGTTTGTGCCCCGAATGAGCAATCTCCACTGCTCTACTTTTAATGCCAACCGCCGGAATGTAAGAAAAAAAAACACATCGTTCGTGTATGTTGACGGTGTCAATATCTGCAACTTGAGACGTTGACTGTCCCTTTTTCTTCCTCCTTCACGAGTGCCAGCTCGCCTGCACTTTTACCGTTTTTTCATTGTTCATATAGGCTCGCTCTGCTGTGGGCAAAACAAAAGTAAACAAAAATGAATAAAAATTATATTTCTAAAATTTAAGTAAGATTTATTTCATTTCAATCAGACCAATATCACTGTAGCTACAAAGATATAAATGATTTCTCACTATGTGCATTTTGAAACACGGCAGGTCATCTAGAAACTACTCCAGCTGCAGCCCTTTACACTGGTTAAATCGCCCTGTCATTTCTTAATTAACGTTTAATTAAAATTTTAATTTTTAAAATAAATTTTAATTTTAAGAACACACAAAAAAAGTAAAAATAAATATCTTAAAAATAACTTCTTCTAGTGAAGTGCACACTGACCGCATGCGCATAGGGCATCACACCATACTTCAGTAGAGTGAACGTATTTGAAACTCGAGTGAACGCTCGATTCTTAGATTCGTAGGTGAGCTTTTCTCCGCATCCGTCAAAGAGCCGGTGAGCTTTTTTCTGCGTCGGACAGTTTTGCGGTAAGCTTTTCTCCGGTGAATTTTTCTCCGCCGCCCCTGTTGAATGAGGGCACTCAAATTAAAAACTTGCAATAATTGATTTTTGTTTTAATATTGTTACAGCAGTTCCGACGAAACACCAAACTTATAGGGAACATGCGAATAGGGTCTTATCTCACGGAAGCGTGAAGGACTAGCTTCATGGCGTAGCTCACTGAACAGCCCAAGCAGGGTAGGCAACGCTCGCTCAATCCCGAAATCGTGGGAGTATACCGGGGACAACGCAACCATTTCGCCTGCCGGTCCATCAACGCTTTCGCTACCCCCCTCCTGATGCATAGGTCTGACTGCCGAAAAATGCGTTGCCCGCGGTCCAGCCGCGATATCGAACTCGAGCGAGCTTCGCCTCCCTTCTCGGGCTGTTCCATCGAGCGCTACGGCATGGAGCGCAGCTCTTCGGCTTCCACCAAGACGGCGCTCCCACGAAATAAGACAGAGTTTTCCGTATAAGTTTGGTGACCACTCTACCTGGCGCTGGTGGAAAATAAAGCGGACGAGATCTCTATAAACTGCTTCACTTTAACTCGGAGCGCAGCCAATGCTACAATCCAAGAGAGCCAATCATGCAGTGGCAAAAGTGCATCGTCATGGTGGCGCTCGTCATTTTTGTGCGTTTTCTACCCCTGGGTAAACCAATCACGCACAGCGAATGCGCACAGCGAACGCACAAAAGCGACGATCGCCATGACGAGTGCACTTTTGGTGCCGCCTGATATTGGCTCTGTTGAATCGTATACGTCGACTGCGGACAAGACTTTTGAGTGAAAGGAAATAAAGCTCCGCTGGTCGATTAAATTTCAACGCATATGCTCTATCGTAGGCGGCCAGGCGCAGAAGGTAGCCGAGGACATCCCGGAGAACTTGAAGAACGCCGCCGGCCAGTTCCAGACCTGGGCTCAGGGAGCCGGGGACACGGTATCCAAGACCGCTACGGACGTCTTCGGACGTTTCAGTGGCTTCTTCAATCCGTCCGCCAACAAGAACAAGAAGACCAGTGACGACGCCGACGCCGACGCCTGAGCATCTTATACCGGCCCCATTTTCTGCGAGCTTTTTTTATGCCTGCGGTTTCCGGGTGCCTTCCGGCCTTCCGGAGTTCATGGTCCTAAGCCTATTCGAAGATATGAATCGACAAATGTGAAACTTGGTTCGGAAAGTTTCGGCACTCTGGCCTGTCAGCATGCTCTGTCGCACGATGTTGCGAAGTGTACAACTGAACCACACGTGTGCTCGTCTGCGTTACACATATTTCGTTGGGCGGCTCATTAAAACGTTGGCTGCTTCGTAACTCGCGTGTCGACGAATGCTATCTGGTGAAATCGAACAAAACTGAAAGACCAATAAAAATGCGTTGGCCGTGTACGTGAGACTTATAAGCGCGATCTCTGACACGTACAGCCTCCAAAATATGAAAGATCCATTCGACGAGGCAGTTTCAAGGGCTAGATTCACTTTGGCCAGGCTCACGATGCTTGAACTAAGGAAATAAAGGAACCTTTATTCTATTCTCTCTGTAAAAACAAAGTGCCTCAGGTCAAATTGTACTATAGCACCGCCGCATAAACTGCATCGCCGACTGGGTCTTTCGTATTGTGGGAGTATGTACACCTGCATGTGGTAAGTACGGTCTCTAACGATACGAAAGACTCACCAGGTACGTTTTGCCACATGGTTCAAGTGGACTTGTCATACTTATAGACTTTGTGACACGGACACATCACGAGACGCCGAAACTCCGCGAAATGGAGGTGTAAGGCAATGCGGCAACGCATTTTTCCACATTCTCGACGATCCAGCTGGGGCCCTATGAATCAAAATAAAGACTACCCCGTGCAGAACAGAATGCGGCGAAGCAGAGTTGAATAATATTAGTTGACAGTAGCAAATAATTAAATACGTAACAACAAAAAATTATCATCAATGAGAACACAAGGATGAGCTGGAGATAGGCCTAAGAATGGCTTTCTTATTGCTTTATCTGGCACTATTTTTGCACAATAATGAGTGTACACATTTTTACAACATGCTTTGTGCATGTGGTACTTATCTGTGTGATGCAACAGGAAACGGTGAACCACTAGAAGGAAGGAAATGCACAAAAGCGACTATTGCACAAAATAAATCACAAGTAGCACAGTAGACTGCCAATCTTTGTATTATAAATTAAAAAAACAAGTTACATTTATTAGTCATAATCACTCTGCAATTAAAACATCCCCCCCCAAATACTACAGGCATCGTTCTTTTAGAAGTACTGCAAGACATTTGTAATTCGTGCAGCCAACTAATTCTGTTAGCCGCAATCAAAAACCCGCCAAAATAAATTGTGTTAGGGCAACTGGTGTATCGCGTAAGACAAAACGCGTATAGGAAGTACAAAGTGTCCCCCAAAAAATTTAGTTTTTTTTTTTATTTCAAAAATAAATTACGTATCGCCGAACGCTTATTTTCCGCCCGAAAGTAGCGCAGAGGTTCGAACCAGATGCCAAAGTTCCAGCGCGAACCGATATTTTATTCAAAAGTTTATAAGGGATTTTTTGAAAATATCAGTGGTAAAATGGCGGCGGACGGAGTTCTCGAATACATAGTACCTTCACGCACCGTACACCGACAAAAATAATCCCTGAAGAAGGGGAAGAAGAGGGACGAAGGACAAACGCAAATTCCATTATAACCGTAAACCTTCGCCGAGAAATGTTCGCGCGTCGCAAGCGTCAAGTTGCCGTCGAGCGTTGCGCACGCTAAAAATAACTGTGCAAAAAAAACAAAAAAACTTGGAAGCTCTTTTGCCACAAATTTATGTTTCCGTCGTTTTTCTGTTTCCGTAATTTTTGTTAAAAAATAACCTTTTCAGATTTTGGTCTAATCTGCATGATGACTGGATTTCTGTTGCAAAGCCTTGTATAAAAACAGCTTCTGTTTTTAGAAACAACAAAGTTTCTGCAAAAAAAAAGCGTATTTTTGTTCTGGAAGTTTAGAGAAAAAAAAACTGTTTGTGTTTTTAGAATAACGGAGTTTTTGTAAAAATAGATTTCTGTTCTGAAAGTTTGTAAAAAACAATGCTGTTTTCTTTAGGTTGCGATAAAAGTTTTGCAGCGAACTGTGCTGCTGGTATTTACCTCAACATTCAAGCGTTAAATACAAAAAAGCGGGAAAGCACGATACAATTTAATGGACTCAATCGTACAAACAGAACACACAATAATTATAGCAACACGACAGGCAAACCGATCACGCACACTTTTCTTTTTTTTTTTATTGCAAAACACGAACATGTCAATTCACTTTAAAAGCTCTGCAGGACTTTTGCAGAACATGTTAAAAATCTCGCATATCGAGCAGACTCTGACAAATGCCTAGCCACTCGGGCTTCGGCTCACACTTAGAAAATACACTCTCTATTCTTTTAACAAAACTGAAAAAGTAATACCGTACTTCTTTCGCATTGGGGTCGGCATGCCTGACGGCCATGCGCGAGCGCCATATGCTGCACAGACCCAGAAGGAAAAACATATCATAGGGCACAAGGTCGTCGTTAGTAACGTTGAGGAACCGGATGCCAGTTGGGTGAATACTTAATTCTTTTTTCAATGTTCGCTGGAGCACATCCCAAAAAAAAACAGCGTCCCAACAAAAAATAAAAACATGTTCTATGGTCTCGGGTTTTTTACACAAAATACAGTCAACCGACCATGGCACATCTATTCCTTTTTCTTTAAGAAAAACCTTAACAGGTAAAGTATTTGTATGCAATTTATAAAAGAACGTTTTGACTGAGGGTGGAACACACATGCGCTTGACCCGCTTGAGCACATCTTGCCCTCCGTCACAAACGACAGTTCGGTACAGGGGTACTGAAAATAAACTGCTCAGCAGATCGCGTTTGAGCCTTTTCTTACTCACTACAGAAAGATACTCGAAAGAAAAACGGGCCGACAAAAAAAGGACGGTGTCCACCACCTCTTTTTGAAAACCAACGAGTCTAGTTGGTTCGCCGCCACATGACGAGACAAGAAAAAAGGCAAATGGGGTGCCAGTTTCGTCTGAAAGAACGCACGGATAAAAGGGTGATCTTGATCTCGTAAAAAAAAGAACCTGGACACCAGCTGTCGAACGAACAAGTGTGTGAGACCTAGTCCACCGTCACGCACTCGATGAAACAGGTTATCTCGCCTCATCGGCTCCCAAGTCGAGCTCCAAATAAACTTCGCAAATACGCGGTGGAACTTCTGCACACTAACACGTGCACAATGAATCGCCTGCAGTACATACCACAGCTTTGCGATAAGAAATATGTTACACACCGTCGCTCTGGAAAAGATGGACAGGTCGCGCCTCATCCAGCGAGAAGCGCGCCTGTCCAGATCAGTGGCGACTCCCGACCAGTACTGTTTGTTTTCTCTATAACAGTTGAGTGGCACTCCGAGGTATGTACAGGGTACGCGATCCCAGCACACGTCTTCAAACACTGAAGGCGTTGTGGCCCACGCCCCATGCCAAAAACCGCGGCACTTTGTCCAGTTTACCGCTGCCCCTGTGGCCTCACAAAACGATTTCGCCAACGCTATGGCGACACTCACACTTTTCTTGTCGCTACAAAAGACTGCAACGTCATCCGCATAGCTCGTGATTTTAACCTCCGTGTTTTGCAACAAAAACCCACGACACCGTTCACTGTTCAACACGCTCAAACAAAAAAGCTCCAAATACAAATTGAAAAATAACGGGGACAAAGGGCATCCCTGCCTGACGGAAGCTCGCACATTGATCGCTTCCGTCAGCTCTTTGCCGACAACGAGTCTGGTTGTACACTCTTTGTACGCCATTTTCGCACCCTCCAAAATGACTGCGCCGACATTTGCACGCTCTAAAACGTCAAAAAGAACATCATGCTTGACGCGGTCGAACGCTTTATCAAAATCAATCTGCAGCATGGCGACTTGTCCCATGCCGTCATCACATGCCTCCAAAACACTTCGAGCCACATGAATGTTCGTCACTATCGAACGCCCCTGTATCCCACAGGTTTGGTGATCCCCGATAAGCTGACGGGCAACGCCCTGGAAACGACGCGCTAGAATTTTTGCGAAAATTTTATAATCGGCGTTGCACAACGTTATCGGCCGATAACCTGTGACTTTGCGCAGCTTATCAGCGTCATCACTTTTCGGAATTAAAACAGTGTAGGTTCGCGCGAAAGACGGTGGCAATGCCTTACGTTCGTACGCAGCAGAAAAAACAGACAACAAAACCCCCGCAACTATGCTCTTGAACTTTTTATAGAACTCGGCCCCTAACCCGTCAGGCCCGGGCGTTTTTGCGTTAGGCAAGTCGTCTATGGCCCTCTCCACCTCCTGTATCGTAATGGGCTCCTCGAGCCTTTCTTGCTCTTCTTGAGCTAGCTGGGGCAGGGACTCAAGTAAGGTCTGACACTCGGGATCTTTCCTTCCTCTTACTTGATTGTCAAAGAGTTGCCGGTAATGCTCCACAAAAGCTTTCTCGATCACGCTTGAGTTCGTGCTGTTAATACCTTGGTACTCGATCTCAGCTATTTCATTTCGGAGAGCGTACCGCTTCTCCTCTGCCAAGGCGCGGCTAGTTGGCTGCTCCCCCATTAGGTATTTTTCCGAACGCGCTCGGACTATAGCTCCCCGATAACGCTCACGATGCAGTTCGTCTAATCGTTCTTTAACGTCTTCTATATCTTTGAGGCTTGTTCCAGGTTTTTCACACTCGGCTCTTGAGAAAGCCACTAGATTAGCGTTCAGAGAACGCTCAACGCCACGCGCCTCGTAGGCTAAAATGGAAGCCCTTTCAACAGCTACCATCTTTACTTCTTGCTTAAAAAGCTCCCAAAACTCGAAAATGTCGCCCCCCGTACCCTTTAAAACAAAAACAAAACCATCCTCGACAGCTTTTGAAAAGGCTTCATCACTGAGTAGCGTTACATTAAGTTTCCATAGCCTCCAGTTAAAAGACTTCGCTGCCGCTTTTTCACCGATGGTCGTTGAAACCAGACAATGGTCCGAAAAAAAACCGGTGTGACGCGGTACTTCCCTAGAAGGCCTGCTACCGAAGCTGACACATACACTCTATCTAATCGAGCGTGCGAGGACGCTTGGAAATGGGTAAACTGCATTTCGCACGTTTCGTTTTTAACAGTTCCTGCGTCAATCAGGTCAAAATCCTCAAGTAGTTCATATAAAACTGTCGCACTTCTATCCGTCTGTACCCTCGACGGCAATCTATCTGTTACTCTGACGACGCAGTTGAAGTCGCCTAAAAGTACAACCGTCCTGTCGCAGTCTACGAAACGTCGTAAGCCAAGAAAAAGAAACACGGTCTTTCACCGTACTGGGGGCGTATAAACAAATAAGCCGCCAGTGAACTGCTGACATAAAAAAATCGCACATTATAAAACGCCCTTCCGTGTCGGTAGTTACAGCCAACTCCGACAAGGGCAAAGATTTCTTCAAAAACAAGAAACATCCCCCAGAAAGACCGACCGCGTGCGTCACACAGACCTCATACGATTGCAAAAAAGGCTTCAGCGCGCTAGCCACCTGCTCCTCCTCAGCCATCTTGGTCTCTTGCACCGCTAAGAAATCGGGTTTCTCTTTGAGCAGCAAGCGCTGCAACTGGTACTGTTTTTTACGCATGTTTAAACCACGAACATTTAGCGTTGCGACCGTAATAGCTGGTTGGAACGTACAAATCATGAGGGTGTCTGTTGGTTCACTTGCCTTGGTGTTCGCACGTCAGTCCACGAAAAAAGAAACCAGGCGTCCACCGCCTTACTTGCTATCTCGACGCCTCCGTTCGTCTTGTGGGACGTCGGACGTGGGCTGGTACCGCCCCCTCTTCGTCCTCTCCATCCACGGGTTGAGCTTGGGCGTCATGCCCGCCCTCGAGGAAGACTCGTCCAAGGCGCGTTTGACGGACTCTGTTGTTTCATCCATGGCGGTCAGACCCTCGGGGGATGTCTCCTCACTTGGTGGGGAACAGCCGTCCCTCGTTGCAGCGCGGACTTCAGGCACGGTTGCCGCAGGAGGACTCACCGCGACTTCTGGTTGAGCACTGTCGCCCGCCAGCTCGTTCTCGACGTTGCTCCTGGGGACATGTGCAGCGGTAACGGGTCTGGCAGGACGACGTTGCTTCTCAGCAGGCGATGGAGCCTCGGGTTCCAGGCCCCGAGAAGCGCTCTCAGCTTCGTCCGCGTCCATGATTTCTTGCGACGCATCGTCTGCTGCAGCTCCGTCGGTGACGCGGGCGTACGTCTTGACGCATTCGTCCTTCTCGTGACCGAAGCGATAACACTCCGAGCACTTTGGCACCCGACACTCCCTCCTGATGTGCCCGGTCCGCTTGCATCGCAGGCAGACAGGCGCTCGTCCTGGAATAACGATAAGGGCGTTGGCCCCTTGCAGTCGCAGCTGGTGAGGCATCCCGTCCGGTGTGACGCCACTCTTGAGCGTCATGCGCGCGACACGGGTCGTCGACTCGATGCCTTCAAAGCCGTCGACGCGCCATTTTTCACGGCCAACCTCGATTACTTTGCCATAGGGCTCCAGGAGCTTCCGCACCGCGTCGTCCGGTACTTGGTAAGGCACCCAGTGCAGTCTTAGACGTACCTCCGTAGAGCTGGGGTCAATGACGAGGCACCGCAGCTGTTTCACCTTGAGCTCCTTGCAATCCACGAGTCGCTGTTTAGCTTCCGGTGTTCGCAGCGTAGCAATCCAGACATGATTCATCTGGAAGCCCCCAGTGACACGATGTCAGCCAGGACGGCACACCTTTTCAGTTCCTGCCTGAAATCTTCGATGCGATAAGGGCGCCCTTTTAAATCGCAATGTAAAATAACCGAGTTTAAACAACTCCCTCCTGTTGGCATTGGCGGCAATACGACCTTGTAGTCTTCGGTAGACGATGCATTATCAACAGACAAAAAACCGCGGCCAGCATGGGCCGTTTTCACAGCTCCGTTGGAGCCAGCCATCCTGCGACCGTACTCGGCGAGTGTCAGAAGCAGAATCCACGCACACTTTTCTACACGTACCACGTGCACCCGATTGCTATACAGTAATATCTCGTTAACTCGAAGTCATAAAAACTGTGAAAAAATTCGAGATAAGCGAAATATCGAGATAAGCAAAGTACTGGAATTTTTACCTCTGATCGCGCGATGTTCTAAATAAAACTTCTAACAATCGCGGCGTCATCAACTTTTCTGATGATAGCAACTTTTCTCTCAAGCGTCAATGATTTGCACTGTTTGGGCTCTTCCATCTTCACGGTCAATCGAGTCACGCGCCAACAACATCAGAGAATTCACAACCGATGACCGAATCGAACACTTCACCCTTACTCGTGTGGCGCCGCAAGACTTTTTGAAATACACAAAAAATGGCGGACAAGCAGCAAAGAGCAGAACACTTAAAACCCTTGAAACGAACGAGACACCTCTGGGAAACTCGAGACTCACGACGACCGGACCTGGAAGGGAAACGGAAGAACCCAGGAGCAAAGAGAAAACGAAAGACAGAGCGGAACAAAACGCTCGAGGGAACGGCGGCACGGAACTGCAGGCATCCCGGCTTGTGAACGATTAGTTTGTCCAAATGAAAATCGTAAAAAAAAGAAAAAAAAATGTTTTTGTGTCGCACATTTTTCCGCGTCTCCGTACATCGCACCCGCGGTCATTTTTGTGTTTCCTTGCGCTTCCGCATTTTTTTTTTTTTGCGCATGCACGTTTTTTGTTTTTGCGGCAGTTTTTGTTGTTTATTGTGGGAATTTTTTTGTGATTTTCGCTGACGAAATTTTGAGATATCCGAAGTCCGTCATGAAAACCTTTCGAGATAAGCAAGGACAAAATACATTGTGCCTATGGGAGCTCATTCCATGACAAGGAAATTTTACGACTTAACCACTATTTCGAGATAGCCGTGTTCGAGTTAACGAGGTATTACTGTACTCTGTTTCGCCTTATGATGTACCGCAGGAAAGGCTACAAGCGCGAGCTCCGTCCTCTGAGGAACATCTCGGCGGCACAAGCTCTCGTGACTTAAGAGCGGCTGCCAACGCTATGAAGTTGCGCTTCTAGCCTTGTCTGCGGTACAACATAAGGTGAAACGGAGTGTGTATATATATACATATATATATATATATATATATATATATATATATATATATATATATATATATATATATATATATATATATATATATATATATATATATATATATATATATATGCATAATATAAACAACGCCACTGACAAGGATGAAGAAAGACTGGACGACTCGAGCGCTGACTGACAACTGACGGTTTTTATTTTCATGAAACCAGAAAGAGAGCAAACAAAAATGACCCTCCACTCAAGAAGTAATCGTGATCGCGCATCACAAAGTACTTTTTGGCGCCTTCACAAAATTTTGTCTAATCAGTGACGTAATGCACACCCCTCACATCGACCTAAATATTCTATCTTGCTATCTAATGCTAGCGCCAAGGATGCCTCGACTCACGCAGGTTGGGCCTCTATTTCTTATATTGAGTGCCTCGACAATCTCCCATGCCTCTTGGTCCGTGACTAAACTAGGGTGCCTTCATGTCCCGCTTCGCAAAAGGAACATGAAGGCACTCTACACTAAACAACACGACGGCCTTCTCCAGAGGTTGGTAGGAGAGGGCCGTCGTGTTAAAGGCACGGGAGATTGTCTAGACACTCAATATAAGAAAGGCAATCCCAACCTGCGTGAGTCAGGCATCCTTGCCGCTCTTAGATAACGAGATAAAACTTTTAGATCGGGGTGAGGGGTGTGCACTACGTCACTGATTAGACATACATTTTGTGAAGGCGCCAAAAAGTACTTTGTGATGCGCGATCGCGATGCTTCTTGAGTGGAGGGTCATTTTTGTTTGGTTTCTTCTTGGTTTCATGAAAACAAAGACCGTCAGTTGTCAGTCAGCGCTCGTGTCGTCCAGTCTTTCTTCGTCCTTGTCAGCCGCGTTTTTATATTATGAATACGTACCAACTATGCTTCGTCTCACCCCTCACCCCGATCTAAAAGTTTTATCTCGTTATCTAAGAGCGGCAAGGATGCCTGACTCACGCAGGTTGGGATTGCCTTTCTTATATTGAGTGTCTAGACAATCTCCCGTGCCTTTAACACGACGGCCCTCTCCTACCAACCTCTGGAAAAGGCCGTCGTGTTGTTTAGTGTAGAGTGCCTTCATGTTCCTTTTGCGAAGCGGGACATGAAGGCACCCTAGTTTAGTCACAGACCAAGAGGCATGGGAGATTGTCGAGGCACTCAATATAAGAAATACAGGCCCAACTCTGCGTGGAGTCAGGCATCCTTGGCGCTCTTATGGCCAACCCGTCTGGGCCCGCACCGCACCGGTGCAGTGCGGTTCGTGGTACACGGAAGGCTAGAGGGGAGAGGGAGCCTTCCTCTCCCCGCCGGCCTTTGTGTACTAAAGTGGAAAGAGTTTACTGCACTGAACGGGTGCGGTCTGCCCCAGACGAATAGGCCATTAGATAGCAAGATAGAATATTTAGGTCGATGTGAGGGGTGTGCATTACGTCACTGATTAGACAAAATTTTGTGAAGGCGCCAAAAAGTACTTTGTGATGCGCGATCGCGATTGCTTCTTGAGTGGAGGGTCATTTTTGTTTGCTCTCTTTCTGGTTTCATGAAAATAAAAACCGTCAGTTGTCAGTCAGCGCTCGAGTCGTCCAGTCTTTCTTCATCCTTGTCAGTGGCGTTGTTTATATTATGCATATATATATATATATATATATATATATATATATATATATATATATATATATATATATATATATATATATATATATATATATATATATATATATATATGTATATATATACACACTCCGTTTCACCTTATGTTGTACCGCAGACAAGGCTAGAAGCGCAACTTCATAGCGTTGGCAGCCGCTCTTAAGTCACGAGAGCTTGTGCCGCCGAGATGTTCCTCAGAGGACGGAGCTCGCGCTTGTAGCCTTTCCTGCGGTACATCATAAGGCGAAACAGAGTACAGTAATACCTCGTTAACTCGAACACGGCTATCTCGAAATAGTGGTTAAGTCGTAAAATTTCCTTGTCATGGAATGAGCTCCCATAGGCACAATGTATTTTGTCCTTGCTTATCTCGAAAGGTTTTCATGACGGACTTCGGATATCTCAAAATTTCGTCAGCGAAAATCACAAAAAAATTCCCACAATAAACAACAAAAACTGCCGCAAAAACAAAAACGTGCATGCGCAAAAAAAAAAAAATGCGGAAGCGCAAGGAAACACAAAAATGACCGCGGGTGCGATGTACGGAGACGCGGAAAAATGTGCGACACAAAAACATTTTTTTTTCTTTTTTTTACGATTTTCATTTGGACAAACTAATCGTTCACAAGCCGGGATGCCTGCAGTTCCGTGCCGCCGTTCCCTCGAGCGTTTTGTTCCGCTCTGTCTTTCGTTTTCTCTTTGCTCCTGGGTTCTTCCGTTTCCCTTCCAGGTCCGGTCGTCGTGAGTCTCGAGTTTCCCAGAGGTGTCTCGTTCGTTTCAAGGGTTTTAGTGTTCTGCTCTTTGCTGCTTGTCCGCCATTTTTTGTGTATTTCAAAAAAGTCTTGCGGCGCCACACGAGTAAGGGTGAAGTGTTCGATTCGGTCATCGGTTGTGAACTCTCTGATGTTGTTGGCGCGTGACTCGATTGACCGTGAAGATGGAAGAGCCCAAACAGTGCAAATCATTGACGCTTGAGAGAAAAGTTGCTTATCATCAGAAAAGTTGATGACGCCGCGATTGTTAGAAGTTTTATTTAGAACATCGCGCGATCAGAGGTAAAAAATTCCAGTACTTTGCTTATCTCGATATTTCGCTTATCTCGAATTTTTTCACAGTTTTTATGACTTCGAGTTAACGAGATATTACTGTATAGCAATCGGGTGCACGAGGTACGTGTAGAAAAGTGTGCG
>JAZHYW010002326.1:0-22856 GCA_037355805.1 Ixodes ricinus | reverse complement strand
GTCGCACTTTCCACCACGCCTCCAGTCTTTGCCTAGAACAGGCCACGTGGTCATGTTCATTCGTGAAGCCGAGTGCCTGCTCGATGCGGGAATCTCCGATGGGCGCTGGCAGGAGCCTCTGGCACGTGAGCAGCAAATGCTCGGTGGTCTCTTCGTCTTCTCCACAGGCGCTGCATGTCATGTCCGTCACGCTACTGTCAAACTTTCGACGGTACTGTCTGGTGCGCAGGGCACCGCCGCGGGCCTCGATGAGTAGGCGACTTCCCAGCGTGTTCCTGCAGAACGTTATTGGAGCAATCTCGGTCTTGAAAGATGCATACAAATGCATGCTAGTATGCTGTTGCATTCCCAATGTCCAGCGCTCACTTTCGATAGCCTTTATCTGCGTTCGCACTTTACGCACCCAATCTTTTTCAGCTTGAGGCTCATCACTCATGCAAAAGGCTCCAAACTTTGTGCCGAGGCGGGTGACACGATTCCTCCACGTCGAATGGATGTTCTTGAGGTGAATGTAGATGAAAAGTCGCCGTGCCCAGCGGTCTTCGTTCATATGCCGGAGTCGTGCGTAGTACTCTAGCTTGCTGCTGGCTTCTCGTGCCTCGAAAGATGACCATCCGACGTCACCTTCAACAAGCTCGTTTGCTACTTGTCCATGGCATCCCAGCGCTTGACGTCCGACATCTCTTTGGCGTCGTTCAAGATATTCACGAAGCTCGCTGGGTATGCAAATCACAGAGTTTCCAAAAGTCAGTCCGGGTACCGCGACGGCCTTCCAAAGTTCCCTGGTAACGACGTATTGGTCGCAGCTCCAGAGGCACCGTCTTCGCAGTATGTTTCGCTTACGCACTGAGGACGTCCTGAGGTTTTGGTGATACTCAGCGAGGTAGTTTTCCGTAGCTGATAGTGTCACGCCAAGGTACCTGTACTTGGTGCAAACAGGAATCGCCGCACTTTGTAGGATGAGTGGTCCAATGCCCTCCTCCTCGCCGGAAAAAATAACTGTCGCTGACTTGTGAGCATTGAAGCGTAATTGGAGTTGATCCGCCTCGGTCTCACATGTGGCCAGCAGTTTCCTCATGTCCCCCACACTGTCGGCCATCAAGACAAGGTCATCAGCGTATGCAAGTCCAGGTAGCCGCCATGTAATCACCTCCCCGTGTTGGAGATGCGTCAAAGAAAAACCGATGGCCGTTTTCTCCAGCGCTCTTTCCATGCTAGATGCATACAACATGTACAGTGTCGGCGACAACGGACAGCCCTGTCGTAATCCTTTTTCAACTGTAACCTCGTCCGATTTCACACCGTTGAAAGATGCCGTTACAACATTTTTATCATAGAGCCGCTGTATTAACGTCACCCAGGTTTCAGGCATATTAATCTGCTTTAATCTTTTTAGAAGCATGGTATGAGGAATGCAATCATATGCTTTCGCTATATCAAGGAAGCAAGTAATCATTGGTCGCTTCTCCCTCCGTGCAATCTCGATGCATTGCGTCAACGTAAAGAGATTGTCTTCCAAGCGTCGCCCACGTCTAAAACCGTTCTGCAACTCCGTCAGTATGCCACTCTCCTCGGCCCACTGTGTTATACGACCATTAATTATGGTCGCGAACACCCTGTAGGCAACCGGCGTGACCGTGAGTGGTCGGTAGTCGTGTAACAACTGCTTGTTGCCGCCTGTCTTTGGAATGAAGGAAACTCGACCACGTCTCCAGTCGCTGGGAATCGGGTCATCGCCGCAGCAGATTCGACTAAACAGGTGTGCCAGGTGCTCCCGTGCGTCGGGTCCTAGACCTTTGAGCACCTTGGCCGAGATTCCATCCAGCCCCTGTGCTGTGCTGCCGTTTAGCCGCGCCAGTGCACGTTCTACTTGAACACGCCCCACGACTGTTGCATTTTGGTCGGCTGTGGCACTCTGCGGGGCGTCTTCTAAATGCGGGATTTCATCCCTCATGCCTTCTTGATTGCAGTTCATTTGTTCCGTCCCAAAGAGAGTGTAAAGATATTCGCCCAGAAGTTCTTTTATGTTCTTTACCTCACTTCCATTGTCCGAATCCACCAGTTGGGGAGAGCTGTCTTTCCCATCAAGACTACCAATGTAGCGCCAAAACTTCTCTCCGGCTTTTTTCCCGCCCTTTCGTATGTCTGCCATCTCCTTGCTGTCATGTGCTTGCTTTTTCTTTTCAACAATAGCTTGTGTTAGTGCCTTGCGTCTTTGGTACTCCTCCCAGAGTTGCAACGTCTCTGAACCTTTTCCAAACGACTTTAGTGCTTGGCGATGTTCTCGGTTCGCGTCTTGTCGGTACCGAATCGCTCTCCCGATTTCCGCGTCCCACCACGGGACAAGCCGTCTTTTTCCTTGCGCGCTCCTTGCCACCGAACGCTTGGCAACTGCCTGCCTAAGTTCCGTGGCGTATTCTTCATACGTTGCGGCGTTCATGCGTTGCTCACTTTCTTCGAAGTCCTGACATACAGCCTCGATATCCCCCTCGCGCAGCCGATACGTCAATGCGCGCTTTGGGCGACTGCGATGCCGTTGGATTGCTCCGAAATGTAGTAGTATGGTACTATGATCGCTGCCAACGCTAAGTTCACCGTTGTCGTCCACAACTATTTTTTGAAGGCGGTTTGACAGCCTCTTGGAGGCGAGGGCGTAATCAATGCAGGTTTTTTTGTCCCGCACCATCCATGTGTGCTTTCCTTCACACTCTTCTCTCAGGTTTAATATCTCCAGTTCCAAATCTTCTGCCAGTTGTCTCAACATTTGTCCATTCTTGTCTTCGCGTCTGTCCAGCTCAACCAGGTGACCATTAAAGTCTCCCATCAGTAGCACGGAATGGCTTCCGTCCAAACTTTGGACGTCGTGTCGAACGCAGTCTAGTATGGCCTTGTTTTCATCTTGCCTGTTATTTCCCACCGAAAGATAAATGGCACATACCACTGTCGGTGCGTTCCCGACTTGTCCTTGCACCCATATGTGTTCTCGACACGTTTCAAATTTCCTGACCCATGCTTGCCCTTTCCGAGGCCATAGTAAGCCCACACCTCCTCCCCGTCGGTTGCCTTCTACCCTGTTACACCCAGCCCAGCACCATGAAGGGTTCACTGGGGGCTCTTCAGCGTCACGCAAGTGAGTCTCAGCAACCCCAAATAAAGAGAATTGTTGTTCACTGAGCATTATATATAACTCATTCCACTTCCGTTGACGTCTTGCACCATTCAGATTTAAAAAACCAACGATAACACTCGCTTTTCGTCTCGTTTGACCAGGAGGCAGCGGTAGTTCGGAAGTCCTGGTTCGCCTGTTACCCATACCTCCTAGCACTGCATTTCCGCCAATTGTTGGCGGACTATGCGATTCACCATTTGCGCAACCTCCAGTGGCGTCATGCCAGCCTGGTGCTGGACGTAGCCAGGGACAAGGGGTGACTCCTGGTATGCAGGTAGACCCATTCTCACTGTTGACGTTGGATAACTCTCTCTGTCTTGCATGGCCACCCTCGACCCTGTCATCCCGCCGCTCTGGTGTACAGGAACAAGGGGTACCCGTATCTCGGGAAAAGTAGGCACCTGGGACAGTTGTTCGCTTTGAGGTTGCAGTATATACTCCGACTGGTTGCTCAGCAGAGGTTGGTGTCCTTTCACCTGAGTCTTTAGTCGTAGATCCTTGACGTGAGGCACTCCGATATGAGGGGGTCCAACAGTCATCCCTGGGATGTTGTAAGTGACGCGCTTTTTTTCCGCCATTTCTGTGTGTCCCATTTGTGGGTAGCTCCCATATCGCCACGGATTGCTCTGATACTGGTGTCCGAACTTTTCCCTTCTTCTGAGACCTAAAAAACGGCTCGCCACTGCACCTAGTCGTTCTGTCACCACTCGGATACCTTCTTCGCCATATTGGAGTCCGTCCTTTTGCATTGCTCCCTTGCTTGTCAGCTCACGGCTCAGGTCGATGAACCTTGCTTTGATGATCTTGCATAGTTGCTTCAGGCTGGCGTTTAGTAGCATGGTCGCCGCATGTATTCGCTTGCCTCTCCTGTCGCTCTCCGGCACTGAACAGATCGCCAAAGATGCCTTCCGGTTGGTCCATTTTATCCTCAGTCGCTCCACTATTGCGTCCGGTTGTTCACCCCTGAGTATGTCATTTACGCCCACATGTAGTATATACAGACGTGGCACGTTTCTAGCCTGTTCTTCATACGTCTCGAGCAGTTCATGCACCACCTGCGTAGTGGCAGTTCTGTTCATTACAAACTCCAAGCTTTGGGGGGCTCTGATCTCTTCAATGAGCGCCCTAGCAATCCGTGCGACATTGCCATCTCCGGCGATAATTATTTCTCGTTGTATTCCCGGCGGAGGTCTGATCTGCTCTTTAATTGTCGGCTGTATGCTGTCCATTCTCTTCTCAGGGATATCGGGGACATGTTTCTCCGGGGCGAACTTGCTCGTGCAGTTTCTGAGAGCTTCGGAATCGTGAGGGCTTTCTTGGAAGTCGTCAGTGTCGCACTGTGTCCCAGTGTTCCTCAGTGCGGAGAGGATTTCATTCTGCTGACATCGAGTTAAGTCGGTGTGACTTCCCTCAGAAACTTCATCTTCTATTTCTTTCCCCACATCTGTAGAATTTCTGATCTCATATATTGCTCCGACCACCGGCGGGTTAAGCTCCATTTCCGCGCTAGGGCTGCTCGGCTTTTTCTCCAATTTTTCTACTCGTTGTTCTAGTTCAGCTACCTTGTCTCGAAGATGACATATTTCCTCCCGCAGATTCGGGTCATCCCTTCTTGCTCCGTCTTCAAGCCGCTGTATCCTTTCGTTCATGCTTTTCTCTAGTTCCCCTAATCTTTGCGCATATGTCCTGTTTACTGCGTCATTTATTGTATCACCTCCGTTCGCGAAACCAGTGATCGTCCCGATAGAGCTTGTCAGATTCTGGTCGATGTCTACCTCTGCTGACCGAACGAGGGGAACCGTTGCGGTCGTGGACTCCGGAGCGGTGAGAAAAGGCATGTCTTGGCTCACGTCGATCCCTGGGTATGGTCGGTCTGGAGTCCTAGGACACTCCGTTTCACTGGCGTCGAGCAACCCGGTGTGAGCCATGCCTTCTGTCAGTATAAGCGATGCGTCAGGTAGCGGTGCATCTGCGCTTGTGTCATCATGGCTCTCCAGTGATGCCGGTTCCCACTGTACACCAGCCAGCACATCCTCGGGGCATTCCGTGGCGGCTTGCAACCGCTCAAGCAATTCACTCTTCGTGCCGACAATAGATAGATTCCTTGATTTCAGCTCCCGCTTGAGATCCACAACCCTCATCTTCGTCGCCATTTGCTAATTAGGCTTAGACCAGCGGTGGTAAGCTCTTGGTTGCCGTTGACAAAATAGGAACAGGCGTTCGTCGAGAGTGATATCCAGGAGTGCCGGTTGTTGTTAGGAATCTCTGTAGCACTATTGATGAGGATCCGAGTCCAGGAACCGCGAAAATCGTCAGTCAAGATGGGAGCCCGAAGATCAAGATCAGGGCTCGTATCTCGCGCCTCGCTGCGGTGGTGGTGAGCTAGCGCGGCGCCTAGCGGAATACTCGGTCCCTCCAAGCCGTTCACGTGATATTTCTTGGCCCGCGCGCTCCCATAGGCAAAAGCGGGTGAGCAGGTCGCCCCTGATAAAGCTGGTCGCGGCCTCACCACTTATGGCTGCCATCTTCCAGCGGTTGTAGGGTAAACACAACTTTTCTGAACTTGTTTAAGTGTGAGCATAGCCACCGAGAGTTTTCGCGCGCTCTGCTTTGGCCTTTTCAAACGGTGGGCTGCGCAGAAGAAGCGAACCAAACCAGTTTTCTAGATCTCCGCATGCGGCACTTATAACTAAACTAGAAACAGAAACGCAATCAGCTAAAGGCACGCTGTTAAGTGTGAGCCCGTGGCATGAACATCGCATTTTCAAATAGAGGCAAGTAAATCAATTTTTGTTGATACGTATTTTTTATTCGCACTTCCAGTTTTTGCGTTGTTTCGCTGGATGATAGCTCAGAATGCTAGATTTAGTGCGAATGTATATTTGTCATCTGCGGATACTGTTCTGGGCCGGTGGGACAGGCATATAAATATTTTTGTCGTCATGCATGAGGACAGCTTTCTGAACTTCACTTACGTGCAGAGACATTTTTAAGCCACTTTTCGAGCTTCAAAAAGATGAACTTTAAAATTTCGATAAACTTCTTTCTTTTTTAATGTCTGTATGTTGCGGCGAGAGGTCGGGAGCACATTTCGCTCTGCTCCAAAGTTTCGTAGACTAGGGTCACTAAATGAGTGGCACTACAGTAGACCGACAAAAATGGTGATGATAATTCACGGCTTTTTTGTGTTGTTTGATTTGGTTGCGAGCGCCGCCAAACGGCTCGCAACAGCAGTCTCTCTCGGTGAAAACAATAGCCTGAGTGGCGCAGCCAGCGCGCGAATGGTTTTGGAGGCCATGGTGTGAGACACAATAAACGGGGCGTGCTGAAAAAAAATGGAACGCGGCAGCGCTGGCTGCACCTATAGATGCTATCTGTTTCCTGTTGTTCTTAGTCACGTGGGTTCCGTATCTGGTATGCAGGACGAAAAATGATAAACATTTCAACCTTAGTATGTGCGAGAAAAAAGGAAAGACGTTTCCCTGTAATGCCGAATTAGAGCGCAGCTCTTGAGGAAGAGGAGGGAGGGTACGAGAGGAGGGCATCCTCTTTTCCTCCGTAGCTCCTCCTCTCCTCCTCTCTCCTCCATCCTCCTCCTTCTGTCTCCTCCTCCATTCCTGTTCCTTCCTTCCTACTCCCCCTCCTCCCTCAGCCTCCTTCTCCCTTCCTCCCTCGTGACGTCACCTTGTGACCCTAGCGACCCTCGTGACGTCACTTGTGACTCTCGTGACCTTCGTCAAGGCCTTCACGAGTGACCTGCATGACGTCACTCCGTGAAGGCCTCGTAAAGGTGACTGTGAAGGTCGTGACCTTCATGAGTAACCTTCGTGACATTACTCGTGACCTTCGTGACGTCATCGATGGTCACTCGTGAAGGCCTCGTGAAGGTCACGGTGAAGGTCATGATCTTCACGACTGACGTTCGTGACGTCATTCGTGACCTTCGTGACGTCACCCTTGACCCTAGTGACCCTCACGATATCACTCGTGACCCTCGGGACGTCATACGTGGCGTCGTGTGTGACGTCAATATGGGAACTGTCCCATAATGCAACACGCGGTTACGCCGACGGCGACTCCGACGCCGACGGCGACGCCGCTCAAGCCGAAAACGGGCGCCTAAGAGCTGCGCTCTAATATAGGTGAGGGAAAGCGAGAATGTGTTACAATCACGCCTTTTTCGTAAACACCTTCCAGCGGCGTGGAGAGATCAAAGACGATGATTTCCTGCATACCAGAGGTTTCGACATTCAAGATGGCTGTGCCCTTGTGTAAAAGGTGCATTGGCGACGTGCGCAATCGAAAGCGTCGCTGTGATCGTGGTGACTATGATGTCAGCAAAGTGACTTCTCATCAACGGAAATAAGAGGAAAGTAAGAATTTCAATTTTGAGGCAGTTGGTAGTGTTGGTTTGAGAGCGCTACGACTTCATGCTTCCACCATGCTCATTACAAACACCATCGAACTTGCTGTTCGCAAGTTAATGACGTCCCAAGAGACAACCATTGGAGGGCGCCACCAAAAGATCTTGCCGCTAATAGAGGTATTGTGCCACTAATCAGCTGGATGTCATGATTTGAGGACTGAATTACGCATGTCTTCAAGAACGCCCCGCATTGTAGCCCGCAGCTGGGACGACAATCATGACGATCGGAGTGCGCGTTGCACAAGCCCATAGGCGCCCTAAGCATGTCACGGAGCCTGGCAGTATAGTGCTCTGACTGGCGTTTGAGGGCGTGTAGGGCATGCGAGCCGGCCATTACCTGGTGCTCATATACGGAAGGGTTGCAAAAGCTCGACGTACACCTAAGCATTTATTATCAGTTGTGAATGCAGAAGCATGAAAGCCGCTCGTCCGCTCCCTTTGTCGTCTGCTCGTCCGCTCCTTTGTCGTCTGCTCGTCCGTCCTTTGTCGTCTGCTGCGTACCAGCGGGTGCGCGCTTCGGGATCTCGGAGGTCACTGGCGCAGCGACCAATGGGAGCCCCGTCGACGCGCGCCAGCCGATGGAACCGAAGGCGAATTGCTCCTATTGGGATTGCGGGATCGCGGAAACTAGGAGCCCTTTTCGCGCTTCAAACTGATGAAGTCAGCTCGCTCCATGAGACATGTAATGCTTTCGGATTAAAACACGACCAACTCTATTTTACTTGTAAGCAGTGATAGAGTGCAGGCGAGCTGGTAATTATTCGACATATTATAATCCCTGAGATGGGGAACAATAAAAAAACGGGCGAACACAACAAAATTTGTTGTGTTCGTCCGTTTTTTTATTGTTGCCCATCTCAGAGTTTACAGGATGTCTATTTTACCTATTCAGGTAATAGTGTGCAAAAGAAATGCAGAAGCTATCATCTGGATGATCGTCGTCACTGATCTCGTTTGTAGTAGTCTGCATCGCGTATCGGGAGCACGTCGGTGGCACCACCGGCGGATATTAGTTTACACCAGGCAATGCACGCAAGTCTATGGGAGAAACAAACGAAAGTCGTAATATTGAAGCTTGTACGCTGTGGTCGAAGGCGAGTATTTTATGATGTGCTACGATCATTATATCGGGTGCTTGGAGATCGAATCGATATTTGTCAAGCGTTTGAACGCCGATTAGGAAAATCAAACGTGCGGGAGCACCAACAGGCTGAGCTGGCAAGCTTTCTCTCGTAGTGGAGTAAACAAGGAACTTGTCGTCAATAAGACCGCCCTCGGAGAAGCCCAGATGTTGATAATGTCGAACAAGTTCAATGTTCACAGCGTCTTTCCGGGAGTGAGCGAATTCCGAATAGCAAAGCGTTCAAGCTTGTCGTCTGCTAAACCCAACTCATCGAAACCACCACAGACTCCGCGGTAACTCTAGGGGACTGTCGTCTCATTGAGCTGTACTACATTTTTCGCTACGCGGAGTTACTCGCAACCGCTAACAATTATTTGAAAAACTGTGAGGGCTGTCAGTTTTAATATTTGAGCACAAGCTAGCTGGCTGGCTTCCTGAACAGGAGCCAAACATTTTCAGTTCCGACAACAGCTTAGAAGTGGGGGAAATGACCCTTTTTCTCGTTCTCCCCATAGAGTCCTATGCATATGCTGGTGTCAGGTGATGGCTTCCGGCGGTGCCACTTGACCCTAGCAAGACAAGCGTCGATCCGCGATCCAGCCTACTACAAGAGAGATCAGTGATCGTCGTAGAACAGCAGTACGAGGCTGGGTCTGCGACGCGTTACTAATTATAGTTTTGCTTTATTCGAGCCATCCCCAGAAATCTGTGCCATCGCATGCTAGCGCCATCTCTTGGCGGATTATGGCAACGCTCCCATAGAAGCAATGTATTAAATATAGAAATACGGCAATATTTGCTCAACATCACATTTTTTCAGATTTGCCATGCTACCCGTCCAATCTCTGACACGATCCCATCCTTCCGCAAAAAAGTCAAGATTACAGCGCATAAACTGCAGGTTCCTCATTCGAGTAAATTATTTGATGCATAGCCACTATGGGTGGTATCAGGTTTGATCGGTTTTTAAGATATATTATTAGGTGAGTGAAATAAATTTTAATTTTATATTATAAATACAACCCTCCCCCAATCATATGACAAAGTTTCGTGATTTGTATGATGTTTTGTAATGCGTAGAAAAAACATCCTTCTGGGGCACCTCTCCCAAACGTGCCACACAAAGTGATTTTCAAACCTCCCTAATTTAAAAATACAGAAAGATACGAGATTTGCCATATAACTGCGACAAGGCAAAAACATCCAGGAAGCGTAGTGTACGCTCTGTCTTCTCTCAAACTTATTTGCTCGGGTTCCTGAGACCAGTTTGTCGAACCAGGCGCATAATCGATCAGCCAGCTGTTCAGAATCGTTTCCTGCATTCTGCTGCTGGGATCACTAAACTACCAAACAAAGAAAGCAACTATTTGTTTTTTCATTTAGAAATTTTATCATGGCTAAGAAAAGGTATAGAAATATTGTTATTAATCATTAAGAAATTATTGACCTTGGCGAAGCTACATTTAAGGCGAATAAAGTGGGAATATTGAGTGATTATTTGGCAAGGAAGCTGACTGTACTTGATGGTCTCTTCATGACACGTCAAGCACATAAATTCAAAATATCAAGTAAAAAACATGTCGGTCGATCCAGCGAGGAGAACATTGGAAAATGAGAACTACGTAACGTCCTCGCTCGAACGCCATTCCCATCGAGGAGGTTTATTTTCAAGGATATGCAGTTGTACCATGATTGATTTGATGGACTTAAATTTTATCATTTTTCCCAGTTAAAGACCCGAATGTTCTAAACAAGTTCCTTGTGGATGAGCGGAGGCCCAAATTTGAAAAGTTGGACGAAGCCGTCAAAACGGAAAAACCAGGTCTAGTTTGAAGCGGTTTTTCTCAAGACAGATTTATTTCCAAGTATTTGCCATGGCACCAGCATGTAGTAGAGGGATGAAAATGATATATTTCGCCCAAAATGGGTGCATGAGCCGTGCTCCAAAAGTTCCCTGTGAAGGCGCGGGTGCTCAAACTTTAAAAATGGGACGAAACCGTCGAAACGGAAAAACCAGGTCCACTTCGGAGCGGTTTTTCTCAAGACAGATTTATTTTCAAGTATTTGCCATGGCACTAGCATGTAGTAGAGGGATGAAAATTATATATTTCGCCCAGAATGGGTGCATGAGCCGTGCTCCAAAAGTTCCCTGTGAAGGCGCGGGTGCTCAAACTTTAAAAATCGGACGAAGCCGTCAAAACGGAAAAACCAGGTCCACTTCGAAGCGGTTTTCTCAAGACAGATTTATTTCCAAGTATTTGCCATGGCACCAGCATGTAGTAGAGGGATGAAACATTATATATTTCGCCAGTAATGGGTGCATGAGCCGTGCTCCAAAAGTTCCCTGTGAAGGCGCGGGTGCTCAAACTTTAAAAATGGGACGAAACCGTCAAAACGGAAAAACCAGGTCCACTTCGAAGCGGTTTTTCTCAAGACAGATTTATTTCCAAGTATTTGCCATGGCACCAGCATGTAGTAGAGGGATGAAAATGATATATTTCGCCCAGAATGGGTGCATGAGCCGTGCTCCAAAAGTTCCCTGTGAAGGCGCGGGTGCTCAAACTTTAAAAATGGGACGAAACCGTCGAAACGGAAAAACCAGGTCCACTTCGGAGCGGTTTTTCTCAAGACAGATTTATTTCCAAGTATTTGCCATGGCACCAGCATGTAGTAGAGGGATGAAAATTATATATTTCGCCCAGAATGGGTGCATGAGCCGTGCTCCAAAAGTTCCCTGTGAAGGCGCGGGTGCTCAAACTTTAAAAATCGGACGAAGCCGTCAAAACGGAAAAACCAGGTCCACTTCGAAGCGGTTTTTCTCAAGACAGATTTATTTCCAAGTATTTGCCATGGCACCAGCATGTAGTAGAGGGATGCAAATTATATATTTCGCCCAGAATGGGTGCATGAGCCGTGCTCCAAAAGTTCCCTGTGAAGGCGCGGGTGCTCAAACTTTAAAAATCGGACGAAGCCGTCAAAACGGAAAAACCAGGTCCACTTCGAAGCGGTTTTTCTCAAGACAGATTTATTTCCAAGTGTTTGCCATGGCACCAGCATGTAGTAGAGGGATGAAAATTATATATTTCGCCCAGAATGGGTGCATGAGCCGTGCTCCAAAAGTTCCCTGTGAAGGCGCGTGTGCTCAAACTTTAAAAATCGGACGAAGCCGTCAAAACGGAAAAACCAGGTCCACTTCGAAGCGGTTTTTCTCAAGACAGATTTATTTCCAAGTATTTGCCATGGCACCAGCATGTAGTAGAGGGATGCAAATTATATATTTCGCCCAGAATGGGTGCATGAGCCGTGCTCCAAAAGTTCCCTGTGAAGGCGCGGGTGCTCAAACTTTAAAAATCGGACGAAGCCGTCAAAACGGAAAAACCAGGTCCACTTCGAAGCGGTTTTTCTCAAGACAGATTTATTTCCAAGTATTTGCCATGGCACCAGCATGTAGTAGAGGGATGAAAATTATATATTTCGCCCAGAATGGGTGCATGAGCCGTGCTCCAAAAGTTCCCTGTGAAGGCGCGTGTGCTCAAACTTTAAAAATCGGACGAAGCCGTCAAAACGGAAAAACCAGGTCCACTTCGAAGCGGTTTTTCTCAAGACAGATTTATTTCCAAGTATTTGCCATGGCACCAGCATGTAGTAGAGGGATGAAAATTATATATTTCGCCCAGAATGGGTGCATGAGCCGTGCTCCAAAAGTTCCCTGTGAAGGCGCGGGTGCTCAAACTTTAAAAATCGGACGAAACCGTCAAAACGGAAAAACCAGGTCCACTTCGAAGCGGTTTTTCTCAAGACAGATTTATTTCCAAGTATTTGCCATGGCACCAGCATGTAGTAGAGGGATGAAAATTATATATTTCGCCCAGAATGGGTGCATGAGCCGTGCTCCAAAAGTTCCCTGTGAAGGCGCGGGTGCTCAAACTTTAAAAATGGGACGAAGCCGTCAAAACGGAAAAACCAGGTCCACTTCGAAGCGGTTTTTCTCAAGACAGATTTATTTCCAAGTATTTGCCATGGCACCAGCATGTAGTAGAGGGATGAAAATTATATATTTCGCCCAGAATGGGTGCATGAGCCGTGCTCCAAAAGTTCCCTGTGAAGGCGCGGGTGCTCAAACTTTAAAAATGGGACGAAACCGTCAAAACGGAAAAACCAGGTCCACTTCGAAGCGGTTTTTCTCAAGACAGATTTATTTCCAAGTATTTGCCATGGCACCAGCATGTAGTAGAGGGATGAAAATGATATATTTCGCCCAAAATGGGTGCATGAGCCGTGCTCCAAAAGTTCCCTGTGAAGGCGCGGGTGCTCAAACTTTAAAAATGGGACGAAACCGTCGAAACGGAAAAACCAGGTCCACTTCGGAGCGGTTTTTCTCAAGACAGATTTATTTCCAAGTATTTGCCATGGCACCAGCATGTAGTAGAGGGATGAAAATTATATATTTCGCCCAGAATGGGTGCATGAGCCGTGCTCCAAAAGTTCCCTGTGAAGGCGCGGGTGCTCAAACTTTAAAAATCGGACGAAGCCGTCAAAACGGAAAAACCAGGTCCACTTCGAAGCGGTTTTTCTCAAGACAGATTTATTTCCAAGTATTTGCCATGGCACCAGCATGTAGTAGAGGGATGCAAATTATATATTTCGCCCAGAATGGGTGCATGAGCCGTGCTCCAAAAGTTCCCTGTGAAGGCGCGGGTGCTCAAACTTTAAAAATCGGACGAAGCCGTCAAAACGGAAAAACCAGGTCCACTTCGAAGCGGTTTTTCTCAAGACAGATTTATTTCCAAGTGTTTGCCATGACACCAGCATGTAGTAGAGGGATGCAAATTATATATTTCGTCCAGAATGGGTGCATGAGCCGTGCTCCAAAAGTTCCCTGTGAAGGCGCGTGTGCTCAAACTTTAAAAATCGGACGAAGCCGTCAAAACGGAAAAACCAGGTCCACTTCGAAGCGGTTTTTCTCAAGACAGATTTATTTCCAAGTATTTGCCATGGCACCAGCATGTAGTAGAGGGATGCAAATTATATATTTCGCCCAGAATGGGTGCATGAGCCGTGCTCCAAGAAGTTCCCTGTGAAGGCGCGGGTGCTCAAATTTGAAAAGTCGGGCGAAACCGTCAGTACTGAAACACCAGGTCCACTTTGAAGCGGTGTTTCTCAAAATAGATTTATTTCCAAGTATTTGCCATGGTACCAGCATGTAGTAGAAGAACGAAAATTATACATTTCAGCAGGAATGGGTGTCTGAGCCTTGCTCCAAAAGTTCCTTGTTGAGACGCGTGTGCTCAAATTTGAAAAGTAGGGCGAAACCGTCAGTACTGAAAAACCAGGTCCACTTTGAAGCGGTTTTTTTTTTTCAAAATAGAGTTATTTTCAAGTATTCGCCATGATACCAGCATGTAGTAGAGGGATGAAAATTATATATTTCGCGTCGTCTACCACTTGAGTATAGAGAGACCAAGGTTCGAGGAGATATCATAGAAACAACATCTGAGCGGATGAACAAGAAACCTTTCAGACTCGCCAAACTGCTTGGCCCATGGACAACACGACAACGCCCAACGAGCCTTCAAAGCAATTCTAAAAGCGGAACGTGCGCGCGTGCGTGCATCGTGTATGCGGACGCGAAGTGATAAGCTAAGCTATGTTTTTTCTTTAACACTAACTTTGATCTCCCCTTTCCTAACAAAGTAGCCAGACCCTCAGTCTTTGTTCAATAAAACGGTTGCCGGAAGCGTAATGCTGTAGAAAATTATGTTAGCCCTGGAATAAAGAGCATTGAGAAAGAAACGGGTATTACTCTGTCTCAGTCACAAATGAACAGAAAGGTACTTCACGGACCTCGGAACCAAACCAACACAGAGAGTGCGCCACGTGATCAGACGGTATTGCGCAGCAGTGCGAAAACTGTAAAGTCATGTGGCACGCTCACCGGGCTGGGTTGGCTGGGATGAATCGTAATGTTTGCTGCGGTTCATTGAAGAGAAAAATTAGATATAGATATAAATAAGAAATTATAAACCAAATCGTGTAGGAGATTCTCATGAAACTCGCAGCATTTTGCACCGTCTTTTATGGCGTAAACGCTTCTTCGTTCAAATGGTGACGGTACATTGAAATTGGTGCTGAGATGTCAAGATAGGGAGGAGCAAAGGCATTATATAATGACTGAATCCGAGAGAGAGGTGAGGTATTACATAGCGAGCGAACGTCAAAACAAACGAAGTGTCTGGTTACTCGAAAAGGCAATCTCGAGTCCTCGGCCACATATTTGTGCGAACTTCTCCCCGCCATTTAAATATTAATACCCCAAGGCGAACTGTAGGTAATAAATAAACAAAAATAATAACGCCCCAAGGGCGAACTGTAGGTAATAAATAAACAAAAATGAACAATAAACAAATGTATTTCATGCATTTCCTGACTTTCTCACGGAAAGCGTAGCCACAACTTTATTTATTCTTGAGCGCTGAAAACGTCTGCCGCGGAAGAGGTATGTAGCACTAATGTAAAAAGTGATGACATGTGAATAAGCCCAATAGTGACACACAAAAAACAAAGATACAGTTTAGAATATTCTTTCGACGGCAGACGAACGTTTTGTGATAATCGGAATAAACGTGCTTTGATAAGTAAGCCCTTGGGAGCAAGAACACAATGTAAGGGTTACAATAGCTCAACAACAGAAGAAAAAACTCAGTTTGTTGAGTGCCAGCCTGGTGGAAAGAAACTGTTAACCAGTGCACCGCGCAACTTTTTGCGATCTGATATGGTGTCAATTATTGTCGGAAAGATCGTTTGAGTTCTGGATGGCACGAGGAAGTGCTGAGGTTTTAAAAGGATGGATGCTGAACGAAATATTCGCTGGAAGCTTTCGCTGCTTTTTACGAAAAGAATCCGGTGGTTCTTAAAAAAATAGAAAGAAAGAGAGGCAGAGAGAGAGAGAGAGAGACAGACAGAGAGAGGGGGGGGGGAGCAACGCTATAAAAAATATCAGGACGGACTTAGCCTTGCCGTTGGAGCTGGCATTGTCCCGCTCGGCAGTGGTTCCAAAAGAGGTGAACTGGACTGACCGAAGTTTTGAAGGAACCGATGAAGTAAGCAAAAGAGCGAGATTAGTCGACGAGTCTGGAGAGGATGAATGAACTTACATTGCCTAAGATCTGACACGCTAATAAATCGAGAATGAGACTATATGAATAGCGCGGTACAGTTTTAGACGGGTTCTGAATGCGTAATTCTGTACGTTTGGTGATATCATTAAGTATTGTAGACTAAGAAAAAGAAGGTGCAAGCTTCCGGAGACTAAATAGACACGGAAGAAACTAAGAAAGAGGAAGGAGAGAGCGCTCGCACTGAAAGGATCGAGATGACGGTCGGGTACAGTTCAACAATACCTCCAAAATAAATAATTCATTATTTCCTTCTATTTTAACACAGTTCGCATAATTAAACCGATTTTTTATTTTTATCGTCACCGTGGAGATCCTTCCTCCATTTACTTAATAAAGGCTTCTAAATATATTAGGCGTATTCCGGTTTCTGGGGCGGACGTGAGTACTATAAGTATGCTTCTGTGTTTTCGGACAAATTCGATAAAATCGAAAAAATACTTCCGGTAAAATATTTTAATATTTATATTTACCCAAAAAACTCAGATTTTTCAGGACCGCCAACTGCTATGAATCCTACTGGTCTTAATATTTTCCAGGGATCTTCGAACAAGTTTTGCTCTACTTCTCTATATCTAATATTTATTTATTTATTTGAAAAACTGCAGGCCTTTTTCCGGCCCTCGCAGTATCAACTTTCGTTTGTATGATCACAAAGAACTTCCGTTTAGCTTCTATTTTAAAAAAGGGGAATCGTCGAACACGTTTCTCATTGAAAAGGATACTTTTACTAAATTCACAAACTGCTGTTTTCAACCTTTCGTTCACTTCACCGAAAAAGCCGAAAAACTCTGTACGATGAAAGAAAGCTCCAAAGAATTCCGAATTTATGGTAAAAAATAAGCACTAAACAACACTCCGCGATTTTAAGCAGAAATAAACTCCGAAAACGCAGAATCCTAATTATAAGCTGGATTTCGTATATGTTGGTGCAGCTTTTAGATTTCGTTATAACTTATAGGTAGGGTTCCGTATTTTTGTGTATTCTTTTTTAAATTTAAGGGTGTCTTTGGGTGTTCATTTTTTCAAAGTTTTCTGTTTTCGGTATCTATTTCTGGTGTCGACCAGAAATCAGGGTTTATCAGGGCTTACGTCGTAAAAGCTATTGCACATCTATCGCGTTTTTACAACACACAATGCTATTCGCGCCAGTTATCACTAAGTGGCCCATGTAGAAACAATAATTGCAGCAGAAGGAAGCAGCCTCGCGGAAAAGGGCGGTTTGTTTTCGGGGTCAACAGAAATAAAGCAATTTTTCCAGTTAACCTGGGGTTTCATTTAATTCAAAAATTTCAGTTCGGAGTTTTTCAGTTTTACCAATTTCAAGAAAAATCCCAAGATAAAAGGAAGCCAGACATCAGCACAGCGAGTGGTCATACCAAAGAGAATATTTCGCTCCTGATGACTTCAGCGGAGGCAGTGTAGCGATACGATGGTTGTGGAGTTCATGGAAGCCTAATTTAGGCAACACAAAATATGGATCCTTTTTGTTGTAGTTTACTCGACACACTCGCCAATCTGCAAACAACTTTCCAAAAATATCGCATATGTATTGTCGGGTAGTTTTTCGAATACTTGTTCGGAATTCTTCCGCAGATCTGACTTTTTTGCTTCCATATCGCTAGATATGAAAACGCGGAATGATAGTGTTATCGACTTCTTGCAGCCGGGAGGCGCTGATACGGCGTGCTCGTCCGCTCTTTGCGCCCGTCTTGCGTTTGTTTGCCTCAAAATGCGCTCACAGGCTGCTTTTACACTCTCCCCCACCACACGCACACACACACGCGCGCGCGTTCACACGCACACGCGCACGCACGGACGCACGCACACACTGACACACACAAACAACCCGTCTCGTCGAATTAACCACCAACACTGGCGCGGGTTTTACTGCCGCGTCAGCACGTTCTCTGCGTGTTCTTTGTGCTGTCCATCAATTGATCTTCCCCATTTCTGTAGTACTGTTTGAGAAGCTCTGATAACGTAGCTCTATTTTCTATTTTTCACAATTTTATTCATTGCACGCGGAACGCATTTCGGTTTGGCGGGAATTTGCACACGACGTAAAAGTTAAAGGTGAATACGCCACGTGTCGGTAAATAAGTGAACTAGAACAGCTTGTCACAAATTTCTGGCCATGAGTATTAGAGCATTACTTAATTTTTTCACGCCAGGAAGGTGAAGGCAAGCACCTTCATTCTGGAGCCTATAATCCAGGAGCTAGGGAACGCAACTCTCACTAGTGTTGCGGAATAAGCACCCCCATCCCATTCAATTTCATTCCGGGGAATTAGAGCGTTCGATAATTCCAATCCTTTCAACTCCTAGGAATGGGGACACTGGGCCCATTCCCACTCCTGGATTGGCTGAATCGTTCCATTCTATTCCTCTAATTCCTAAACGTAAAAAAGGCACTTGACAGATATTGTGTTGCAGGGTTGGGCAGAAATACTCAAAAATGTATTTGGAAATACAAATCCTGGGACAGATGAAAATAGTAGCTAAAATACTGATACCCAAATTAATCTGTAAAAATCCATCGCGATACGTATCGGAAATAAATTTTAAAAGGAGGCAAAAAGTCTTCGGAGATACAAATACATGAATACATTTTAGGTAGGGCAGAAATACAAATACTGATAATGCAATACATTTTTCAATTTTTTGAGACGCCAACTGAAATGAGGCTTTAAGTATGAAGCGGAAGTTTTTTTTATCCTAAAATGACAATCCCCCAGGCTTGGCACTTCACCTTGAAGGTAGTGGTTCCGGACGGAAAGGAGTCTTCATGTGGTTCAAAAAACGTTCCATCAAGGATTGACCGTGGTTCCTTCCCTGGCATCCTGTCTGTCTGACGAGTGATGTGAAAAGACTTCGACCTCTAAATACATTCCATTATAACATCACAACTCCCCTGTCCAATAAGGGGCACCCTTGTCAACACTGATCACATGACGTCACGGCGGAATGAACTAGTATTCTTGTATCTGTAACTGTTGCATTGAAGTCATGGAACGTTTCTCACGCTACTGTATGAAAGGACAATACGTACTTTCGTTGTAGGTGACCTCGTTGAAGATCATGTAGGCAGTTGCATTTGGAATTTTCGAGAATAGTGGACCACCTGAAGCATCCTGGAGCACGTGTCTCATCTTTTGTTACGGTTGAAAATCGATACAGTGGCATCCCTGTTGTGACGGTCCTTCCTGCCGACCCTCCGCCTCCAACGCATGAATGGCAGTCCTCAAGTTTCGCCTAGCATCATCCAAACAGAGACCTCGTGGATTGCGACGTGAGATGGCCGGCACAGGTGCAGAGCTCTCCGGAAACAGCGCGCTCGAGACGAGTCGCAGGTGTACGAAGTCTGGGTCGGCACTGCGACGCCAAGTCTGGCCTCCTTGCTGGTTATCAGATCACCAGAGCAGCGGGTCACGTTCACATCAGCTGATGACGTACCCTTGAGCAGTGCAATCTTACAGGTGCAGACGCATTCGGATATGTGTTGAGTATCACTGCTTCAGTCATCCTACTATTTCAAGTCAACCACCGCCAGATTCGTGCTGCAGCAGAATGTGACTCAGCTACTCGGCCACAGGCAAATCAACACTTCCTTTGATTTCCTATTGTTCAAGGCTCTAACTAACTAGAAGCGGCCATTGAGATGCCAGTAAACAATGACTAATGAAATCCCAACCTAGGGACCTGCGGTAGAAGATGCTCCGACTCAACTCCTGGTACACTACCTGTTTCGAGTCCCGACTGCGCAACACTTCTCAGAAGAGAAAAATAATTTGTAAAATCGGAAGGAATCTTGCTCAGCATAGTAACAATGCACCAATATCTCCTTTACCCTAATGCCCTCAGAAATAAAAAAAAAGGCGTTCGGACTTGTATTTTGTTTTGCAGAGGGGGGGGGGAGGTATTTCTCAAGAAATGTAACAAAATACATTTCATCCTGTGCAAGCCGTCGCCCCGTTCGGAACAGGAAAGTCCATCACGTACGTGTCGTACCGAGACCGTCCCGATATTCTGACAGGAACGAGGGTGGTTAAGGTGGAAATGAGGATGCCGATACTAAACTTCATCACCATTCAAGCGCACCGAGTAATGGTGGACTACCATGACCTGCGACGTGTGTGCAGCCGGTGCTGACAGGAAGGGCTCATCGGGCCAGCCTGCAAGATCGCACGCTGTGAACGTTGCGCCGTTTTCGGGCATCCAAAGCGGGCTGCGCCACCCTTGTTTGCGGTGCGGTCACGCCCACGCTGCAGCGGACTGTACACAGCGTAGGTCCTACGCCGCTGGGGCCCACCCAGCAGGCGCCCCGCGATCCCACCAGCTATCGCAGGGTGCCGCAGGCGAGGGCCCCCGTTCCTGAGGACCTCAATGACGATTTGGACACCTCCGTCCGTCCGCGGGCTCGTCCATTGGCCCCAGGTGACACGCCCTCCGAGTTGATTTATCGAGTGAGTTTTCCTTTGTCACCCCTGCCGCTGTGAAGTCACACGATGCGTTTTCTTGGAGAACCCCTGTGCTGGCCATCGACGAAACGCAAGTCGCCGCAGCGACGCCCCTCATCATCCCAGAGCAAGTCGCCGCACGTGACGACTTCCATCTTCCCAGCGCAAATCACCGCCACGACGCCCCCACCGTCCCAGCGCAAGTCACCGCCGCGACGCCCACCATCGCCACTGCGCACGTTGCCGCCGCGGCGCTCCCCGTCGCTTCGACGCAAGATGACGCTGCAGCATCTCCCGACGCCCTCAACTCCTGGGAGAGTGACATGGCCGACCCGAGTCATAGCCCCGGTCGTCTGGTCATGTCCGACGACATGGACCCAACCCCAGGCCAACGAGAGCCTCCCACCCGTTTTGAGTTGTCGCCATCAACACAGCGTGAGTCGTCCAAGTTTTCTTCTGATGAAGGTGAGGACGGGGCGGCTGACCGTGGTGACGTGAAGCGAATGTTTCCGAGCACTAGCAGCGGCTCGGACAAGCCCATCGCGTCCACCGTCAAAAAAAAAAAAAAAGAAAAGCGTTCCGAGTCTTATGATTTGGACGAGGACCACAGCCTCACGTTTTAGCCTTTCTTTTGACCATGCTGTTATGTCTTTATTTCTTTATTTTTATGGGCCTGCACGTAATTACCTTGAATGTTCAAGATTTTCGCTCCCCGAACAAACAACGCGAGTTTCTGAATTTTTACCAGGCGGAACACTGCGATCTGCTTTTTCTTCGGGGAACAAATTTTTTTTTCGCACGAGATTTTTTTTTGTCACGCTCATGCGGCTTGGGTGTTTTAACTTTTGGTTCTCGTTTCTTTAGAGGCGCATTTTCTCTTTGGGATCCTGACAGCCGCGTTCTTTTATACTCCTTTTTTGTGGGTCATGCTAAGTTTCGGGTAGTGAGTGTTTATGCGCCTGCGCGTGCTTCGGCGTCTAACAGTTTTTTTAATAGTCTTTTTCAATATGTTCCCGACGACGGTTCCTTTTTGCTTTGCGGGTTTCAAGATGTTCGCGGCCCTTTACTTGGACGTCCCACTTCGAATGCCCGTAAGCTTGTACGAATACTTACGCTGTACAATTTGCGAGATGGCTGGCTCGAGTTAAATGGAACGGCGAACATG
Organism: Ixodes ricinus; assembly: GCA_037355805.1. NCBI lineage: Eukaryota > Metazoa > Arthropoda > Arachnida > Ixodida > Ixodidae > Ixodes > Ixodes ricinus. The sequence continues at coordinate 1,338 of JAZHYW010002326.1, read as the reverse complement.
TCCCCGTGGTCGCGAGGCTCCTCGTTGAGCCGTCTAGATCGGGTTTATGTTCCTTCTTGCCTAGCTACTGATATTGAAACCTGCACTGTGCTTTCTTTTCCGATAGCCGTGGGCTAGATTTCGGACCATTGCCCAGTGTCCATTGATTTCGACGTCTCCAGTTTTTTACGAACCGCGAGGCAACACATGGCGAATGGACGTCTCCTTTCTGCGAGATGACTTAGCCCTTTCAAGCCTGCGACAATATATAGGGGTGTCACTGAAGGTCGTTCCCCTGGCTTACACCCGGTGAGATGGGATCAGAGGCTGACTGCCGTTTCCTTGCAACACCAGCGTGGAAAATGCTTAGACGCAGGACGACCGACGCTCTCAACGAGATTGTCAACCGCACCCGCGCAGTGCAGCGTGGAGGCGGGCGCACACACTGATGCAGAATACCTGGCGGTCCTTCGTGATCGACACCAGCGCTGTTTACGCATGTCCTCCCGAACGGTTGTCAAGCAGCGACTGCAAGACCGGCCTAATGATAACCCAGAGGTTCTTCGGTGCCTCCGCGCCGTGCGAACTGGTGGGGGCGGACCGCCTTTAATTCATAATGTCCAGCTCCCGGACGGGAGTTTTTCCGACGATCCGCACGACATAGACACGGTTTTCAGGGATTTCTTTTCACAACTTTTTTGTTCGGATCACCTTGCATCCAAAAATTTTGCTGGGAAAGTTCGCCACTTTTGTGGCGACGTTCCTGCTTGCCCCGAGTTCTTGGCCTCGTCTCTCGTGCGTCCCACCGATTGCGATGAACTTTTCGAGATCTTTCGTGCTATGAAGACTGGGTCCGCCGCAGGGCCGGATGGCTAGCCGAATCTTACGTTACTTTTTGGGAGATGCCTGGGGGCCCCTCTTGTCCAGCTGGTCAACGGGATTCTGGAAACCGGCGCCGTTCCGCAAAGCTTTCAATCGTGGTGGCATGGTGCTCTTCCCTAAGGAGGGTGGCTTACCGTCGGACCCTTCGGCGTGGCGGCCCATAACGCTTTTGAACACAGCTTACAAGTTGGTGACGTCGCTGCTGGTCTCCCGTCTGCGTCACATTTTGCCCCATGTTGTAAGCCCGACAGAGACGTGTTCCGTACCCGGCAGGAATATCTTCTCGCCCCTGTCTCTCACGCGCGATCTTCTTGTGTACGCTAATTTTACACAGGTTCGATTCCGATCAGGCTAAGGCCTTCGATCGAATCGAGCACTGTTTTCTTCTTTGAAGTTTTGAAAGTTTTTGAGTTTCTTGATACCTTTATAGCCCTGCTCCGATCCCTGTACAGTGGGCTGACAAGCCATCTCCAAGTA
>JAZHYW010002325.1:0-61056 GCA_037355805.1 Ixodes ricinus | reverse complement strand
CACTTTAGAGGTAGTAGGGCCGAGCTTTTGTGCCGCCTAGTGAGAACACTTCTCACAAGGCGGCGCTAAAACTGGACCCTCAGCCGGGAAACAGGTATTATTTATTTATATTTATAAAAAAAATAATACAGGAAACCGTAAAATTAAAGCCCGAATTCGGGAAAACTTGGAATTTGTCGGTCGTTTTTTCGGCGTTCAGAATAATAATAATAATAAATAATAACTTTAGGGGAGATAAAGATTCGTGTGTTTCATCGCTGCTATTATGCTATATGCTACTGACTCGTGCATGGAACATCCCTTGCTCGCGGCGCTACATCGCGTCACGATCCGAACACTGCCCGCACTTCGTCCGCCAAGTGTCAGGGCCTGCACTCCCAAGAAGGAATTACGCCCGTGGAACTACTGAACCTGCTGAACCGCCATTTCTTTACAATCGGGTACGTACCTTTGGTTGTTTCTTCGTGCAAAATGCTCTACCATGCAGCGAATCACGTAATCGGTTCACCTCTTTATGCACTCTAGGTAATCTAGAGCATCTACTTTCCCTCCAAGCACCCTGGGAAAGTGCCAACCGCTGTAATCTGGAGCTCGGCGGATGACGACGCCGTAAACATGTTTCGACCTAAGAAAACGGTCTGCGCTGTGACACTGAACACGACGAGACATCAAGTTAGTGTCACAGGGCAGACCGTTCTAAAAGCCCAAGAATAGATTGATACGCGTCCGATTTCCATATTAAAAACGGGATTTAATATCGCGACACGCCCGTCTTTCTGCGTGCGATACGGCACAGAAACCAGACGGCGCTGTCGGACGTACGACAGTCAGTCCCGAGCTGCGTCTTCCCGCGCGGCAAGGAGGCCGACCAACGGTAGATAGGAGAGGCAGTGACAGACGGGCCTATGAGCTTACACCAAGAGTGCCTCAATTTCGTTTCCCAACTACATCGCTAACAACAACCAACGGCAGACTGGTTTACGAATGAGTGCGATTCGCGCATGGTATGCGATCACTCGCGATGGCCCTCGCACGTCCGACGGGCTTGTCGCGCAACTTTCAACCTCGTGTTAAAAACAACAACAAAGAGAGGTGACCAGTGGCAGAACCAAAGGGGGGGGGGGCGACCGGGGCGGCCGCCCCCCCCCCCTTCCTAAACAAAGTCGACCTCCCCCCCTCCCCCTTCTCGGAGGGCAATTTGACATGGGTGGACCCCCAGGTGCACACGAAAGAATGGGAGAATAGTATCCTTACAAATTTTCCGCCCCCCCCCCCCGCCAAAAAAAAAACAACAAAAAAACCGGAGTTCTGGATCCGCCCCTGTGTTTTCCCCGTTAATCTGAATTTCACGTTCGTTTTCCGTGAAGATGTAACTAAACGCGAGAAAACACGAAAAACCTCCGACCAGTCGTTACGTCATACCCAGATCTTTTGGCTGCCAGCGCGTATCACTCGTCTCGGCAGCGCGTGCAACTGCAAGCTTGCAAGCATGCCGCCCGGACTGGTTCCCCATTAGTGCAAGCACTTGCAGCTTGCGCGTGAACATAGCTTTGGCTAGCTTTGGCAAGCCTGAAATTGCGCGTGCTCGTCCCCACGAGCAGAGATATGGCGGCGGCCTTGCTTTCAATCGTCTATAGGGCGGTCATAGCTGGCGGTCATAGCTGCGTGCGCGACTGCTGAGCGCGTGTTGATGGCGAGCTTGCACAGTTCTTTCGCAACGTGCATTCCACACCATCAAGATTGCCGGTCCTAGCAACCTATTGATGTGAGCTCGTTCTGAGCATGCGCTCTAAACAGCACCCACAAACATGGCGTGCAGTGAATACTTCCTATATGCCTTTTCAAAAACAGGCTCCTGGCCGGTTCCATTTGCAATGTTCGTGCGTACTGGCGCGTGATTTGCTCGCTTTCCTAAGCGACGAGCATTCGCGTGCTGGGCTGAGGAGATCGCACGCTGGGTTGAGGAATTGTGGATATTGTAATGGTGTCATATTCCCCCGCACTGACTGACACACAAGTCGTGACGTCTTTTCCTGACCTTATTCGAAAACAGCAAGAGTGCGCATGCATAGCTTTGATATGCGCTGAAGATGCACGAGAGCGGAGATTCCGAAAACTGGATATGACGTTACGCTCCGTTCCGGGAAGCAGGGGCGCTTCAGCGGTACTTTGAATATGATTTTCTGCAGCCTCCGTGCATCCAGTTGAAGAAAAAATAAAAAAATAATCTAAATATTCGTGATCCCGGAGGCAAAATGGAGACGATTTATGTGTTTTCCTCAAATACAGAACCTCTTCAGTTTCCCTTTAATAGGAAAATAAGACGCGTATCGATGTTGTCTTCAAGCTTCTTTTTTTTTTTTTAATGGCGCTTGTAGATTGAGTTTTGATCATCTATAAAACGATCTCAGAAACCACCTTAGTTCACTGGACGCCATATTTGAGTGCACTGTTCAGTGGGCATGCCCAGAACGAGCTCATACTTAGTTTCCGAAGACCGGCAGTCTTGATGGTGTTGAATGCACGTTGCAAAAGCGCCCTGGAAGCTCGCCGTTAGCACGCGCTGAGCTGCTAGGCACTCAACTGTGAACTCAAGAACCGCGTTAAACAAAAGTCCGGCTCCTCGCGGAATGTTACTAATTTCCACTTTTATGTGGAAGGGGTCGTGAAAGGATATGGGGTTGGAATGTTATTTTTTTTTGCAGAGGCGTACTGGTCCGTCCGGCACAAGCATACTCGTACATACCGCCATTGACTCAGAAGCATTTTTGTCTCGGTGAAATTTCGCGCATAAAAGGGGACTTTCAGCTTTACCTTCGCAAAGCTTGATGACGTAATTGTGAGATCGAAGTCACTCGCCTGACGACAGTCGAGCGCGGTTCATGGATTGGACACGAGAACTGCGTGAGCACTCGACTTCGTCTCGTAGCAATCAATACCATCGGCGGACATTCGGGTAGTGGCTCGCGTCCAGCCACTGCGATGATGAGTATAGCCGAACTCTAACAAAAGCCTGCAGCTCAGCACGCGTTTTCTGCTTTTCCAACCCCAGGGCGTGGGTATGGTTAATGTTGGCGGCGTAGTATAAGCACCGGGCCACGGGGCCACTTCTTCTGACTTCCGAGTGACACGATGAACGATGCTCATATTCTCGTGTCTTTTTTTTTTTTTGGCGACTGCCATTGCGTAGAAACAAAAAATATAAGGCAAGTTTATTCAGTTATCGCCTTTAGGGAGTGATCGTACGTAGTATTTAGCGAAAGTAGAAAAATGAAATGATTTTTCCACTTCTTCGTCATTAGGTTTTCTCCTCATCTCTAAAGCGAAATACGAAATCACGCTGTCGTGAAGTGCTTGGGCAACGGTACGATGACTCCAAGCTTACAACGCTGACCGCCCTCTCCCCCCCCCCTTTTTTTTCCCCTACCAAAAAATTTTTGTAATTTTATTTTTGCCAGGCGATTTGTTATTGTCCCAGAAGACTACCCAATCAATATTTTGCTAAAGTATCACGGATAGTTTTAATTAAGTAAAAAAACAAAACAAAAAACACGAAACTTTTTCAAACTGAAGTTGAACTGGGGAGGAAGAAGAAATACCGGAAAGAAGAGAGTTTCCGAAAGTCACGTGGCTACACCCGACCGCGTTTTTTTTCCCTTCGTTTTCTTTTGACCGTGCGAAGCAGACAAAAAACGCACACGTCGCTCAAAAAGCACGCGAAAAGCCAATCACTTCGCACTTGACGTTTGCGCGTTCTTCAAGCTCCTACCTATACACCTTTTTCGTTTAGCCTCGCACCCAGCCACGTTGTCTCCATATCCGGTATGCGTTCCGAAAAAAAGCAAGAGATTACAGCCCTGAATAAGTAAAAACGTTCTACTGTCGAGGCGGGAAGAAAGCGATGTTTTCACGCATACCGGAAGTTCTAGAATTAAAGATGGCGGCGCCCACGTAGAAAAGGTGTATAGGGAGTATTCACTGACGGCCATGTCTGTGTGCGCGAATGCTGAGCGCGTACTGATGGCGAGCTTGCACAGTTCTTTTGCAACGTGCATTCCGCACCATCAAGAGTGCCGGTCTTAGCAACCTATTGATGTGAGCTCGTTCTGAGCATGCGCTCTAAACAGCACCCACAAATTCGGCGTCCAGTGAATTCTCCCTATTCGTGTTTGTAAAGCCGGGGTCACACTGCTCATGCATCAAACAAGAGACAGTCTGAAAACACGTGTCACCGCAATATCCGTGGTTCGAATGCCGCGTGCCAAGTTTTCTTCTTGAACTCATTGCTACGCGGCATTCAAAGCACGGATCTCGCGGTGACTCGCGTTCGAATCTGTACGCATACTGTCTTTTTTAGGATGTATAAGCACTGTGACTCCGGCCTAAGACGAGCGATGTCTTCAGCCAGGAGGAGGGGCGACGACTCGGTGACGCCTTCCTGCGAATCAGCTCGGTGGTCGGGCGTGTCGTACGCAATAAATCCTAATTGTTTCGTTCGGTAGAGGATTTGTCTCTCGAAGCTAGACAGATTCGCAGGTACCGCGAACTAAAGTCACTTTACCGCGAACAACAGTTCTGAAGTAGAGGTCCCACGCCCACCGTCCGCATCCATCGCTATAGTCCGCTTCGTTCAGCCGTCCAGCCCGCGACTCCCGCGATACGCCGCCGAATGCACAGAGTGCTCCCGGTTCCCTCTGCAATTTTTTGCAGCGTGAGCTACGCTGGCCGAGGTTGAGCAGTTTCGCGTGGCTCGCATAATGAGCCGTGCTCCGTGCTGCGCAAGCGCGAGGAGTGACGTTACATGGCGCACAGCTGGCGCGCCGGAGCCGCCGCCGCCGCGAGCTCCGCCGCCACCGCGCGCGCCTCGCCGGTCTGCACATTCCAGAGGAGTGACGTCATAGCCGCGGCAGACGCACTGGCGCCGCCGCGTGCCCAGCTGTCCGCCTCTGTTGCGCAGTAGCCAAGTCTGACGTTGCACCGGAGGCACTTGATAGCGCCTCTCATTTTGTGCGCATAAGCTCACGCTACGTATATCCTGGCATAACCGAGCTAAGCCACCGCAATTTTTTTTTGTCAACGTATTTGCAATTTTTTAGAAGCCACAAGAAATGAACATGGCATTTTTTCTATTTTTTATTATTGAGAGTGTGCCTTCGATGACCCATGACTGATTATATTTGTTGTGTATATTTAAACCATAGATAACGGCACGTGACCACGGAGATGAGAGTGAGCGCGACTCAAACCGGCCAGTTCTCGATCGGCGGTTTTCGGGCGGAAACAAAACGAAATTCTAGGAGCAAATTGTGTTCTCTGTAGTTGGGCTCTCGTAGGGTGAAGACTTGGGCGAGTTGGTTTCCTTAATGAAGCATTAAAAATTGCGCGAACAAAACGAAGGACAATAGGAGACGTAAACAGACAGGGCGCCTATTCTCAGCTGAACTTTTTCATTTCCACATCGGGGTATGTGGAACGCCTCGGCAATATCCCTCATTTATTGCTGTCTACTCCCCCCCCCCCCGGCCCGGGATTGACTTTGTCTTCTAAAATCAGTTCACACCCACATCTGTCAAAATGAATGGCGAGATTGCCCGATTGCCCGAGGGCGAAAACCTCATCGAGAGCGCGTGTTCTTTTAGCCTATCATTTTTACATCGCCCTGTATGGCCGACGTACACTCTATTACATCAGAGGGGTATCTGACATATGGCACCCTTTCTACACTGTATAAATTGTTTTCTGTGTTTCTTTGTACATGCGTGACTCCCCTGTTTACCACGATCTACTCGTGCACATAACCTTCCCAACTTCGGTGGGGTTGAAACACCACCGGGACTTTATGTCTCTGCGCCACTTTCTTTAGCCTATGAGCCACCTTGTGTATGTACGGTAGAATCACTGGCCTTACTTTAGGTTTTTTACCACCATACTTGTCCGGACGTTTCCTCTGCCACTTCCACGAGAAAACCGTGCGGATAACCGCCCCCCCCTCTCCCTTATAAGTTAGAGTTTCTAAATGGACTGACAAACTACACCTGATCTCACTTTTTAATTGGATTGAAAAACTACACCTCATATGTTATGTACAAACAAAATACTTGGCGAGCATAATTACCCAATCAGTGCCCCTTTTAGCACATCATAAATCTTGTCATTCGCAAGCGATGATAAGTGCCATGACGGTTCCCATTGGCCACGAACGCAAACTAAGATATTCGTCGACTGATTGATTGCCAACGAGCGCATACGTCCGAGTGACGCAGTGTGTCGTGTCCAATGCGTGAACTGGTCAAGGCTGACGTGCTTTGTGTACCGCGAATGGATCACAGTGAAAAAGCCGGAAAGTTTTCGAAGGGATGAAGGCACGAAATAGTCCGCTATATTTTCGAATTTTCGTACCGAAAAGCAGGCTTTTGACCCAATAAAAGATATCCGATTAGTAACATTCCAATCTAAAATTACGTACGCCTGCCCGAAATTCATTTCACGACCCCTTTAACGGGACCATGAAATTAATTTTGTGTTGGGATAAATGATTTTAGATTGCGATTTTTTCTAATCGCATATTGTTTAGTGGGCCAAAAGAAAGAGGGTAGAAAATTAAAAGCCTGCCGTGATCGGTACAAAAATTTGGAAATATAACAGACTATGTTTTACCTCCTTTCCCTCGAGGTCTCTCCGCCTTGCCACCATGATGCATCCCCGGTGCCCAAAGCACGTCAGCCGAACCCAGCTCACACACTGTACTCGAGCGCCGCGTCACAATTGTACGTATGCGCTCGTCAACAATCAATCCGTCGACGAATATTTAGATTCGCGTTAAGCACCGTTTCTTTCTTCGACAATCGAATCTTGAAAGAACTACTTCGCAGAGCGCAAAACACCCTTCTTTTTGTGTGTGTCTGTGAATAACTCAGCGCTCCATCACGGCTCAGCCCATCTGATCGAGATGGTGCAGTGCGACAAACCATTTGTTGCGAGTCCGTATGGGGAGGAAGAATCGGGGGAAGAAGAGTCGGCGCCGTTACTGGACCCTGGCCTCGGTGGTCATCTGCGGGACAAGTGGCCCAACGAGTGCGAGTTCTTGGTCTCCTGCCTCGGCCTGTCCCTGGGGCTGGGAAGCCTGTGGCGGTTGCCGTACCTCGTGCAAGAGAATGGCGGAGGTACGGCCCAAAGTTACACTTCTGTTTCAATCCTGAGACTATACGCGGTGGCAAATTGAGGAAGAGGAGGAGTAGATCAGAGCGCCGAATACTAGGCAGGGTCATCCTGTTCCATCGGCCCCTCAATGTCCCAGGCTTCTTAGATTAGCCGTGAGCCTGGAGGGACAGGCTGCGCTCTGGAACGGAGTATACACGGTATACACGCAAAGCGATGCGGATCGCAAGTTCGTCTGCTTATTTTGCAGGGGTTGTGGTGACAACAGAACGCCGAGCTCTGATTGGCTATGATTGAAGGATAGTGGGTAGACCTCAAGGCAGCTTCCTTCGAGGTCTACCCACTATCATTTCAATCAAAGCCAATAAGGACTCGGCGTTCTGATGCCATCACTATACCCATGCCAAAGAAGCAGACGAACTTGCTCTCCGCATAGCTGCCTTCGTTTCTACTCGGCAGTTCGAACGCGTTTTCCAGCCTTGGTCTTTACTCACTGTTTCCAACGGTTTTCAAGTCACGTTACCGTTCTTTGTGGAGGTCTGAGATGTTCCATATTTTTTATGTATCAATCCTAAATGGAGTAAGTTTCGTGGTAAGTTGGTCACCGGGTCGTCATTTTTGCGTACTCTCAGCAAAATTGTCAGTGAGCGTAAAGCTCAGTACACAATTAAAATATGACACACAAAAAAAGCAAAAAAAAGAAACACAAAGAGCATTGGAGCATGTTTTGAACTGATTTGTGCGTGAGTGTATGAATGCGTTTTTTTTATAATCTGCCAGATGGAATGGGCTCACTGAAGTACGTATGCACACGAATTCAGAAAAAAACAAAACAAAAACAAGAGGGCTATTTTTATGTTTTATTTTCCAGCTGCCTTTGTCGTATCCTACGTGATTATGACGGCGACCGTCGGGAAGCCGGTCTACTTTATGGAAATCGCCATGGGACAATTCTCGAGCTTGGGATCGACCGGAATATGGAATTGCCTCCCCGTCGGTAAAGGTGAGGCTTAGTGGAAGGTTCAGCACTCTCTGAAATCCCCCATAACCTGTTTCCGTTTGTCGTTTTTCTTTTTAGGCAGTCAGTTGTTAGCTTCACTCACGTTTAGAGTGGCCTTGATCACGCTAGGCTGAGATTTTCCAATATCCCTAATTAAAAGGGGGAGACGTCCAACCAAGCTTTAACCTGGGACCTGACATTTCAAGGCTTCATCGGCATCTTCTTCAGGGGTGACTGTGGTGATGGCCGTTGAGGAACAGTATTTTCGTTGTCCCGTTTTCGTCTTCTTTTGTGATAGTGCTGATTGGTAATATCGCGAAGCCCGTTGACGTAAGCGAAGGGTAAAGCGCCGAGAGGTGTTTTCTGTCGTGGTTTGAATATGCCATGATTCCAAAGCTCAGTCTTGCCCCAACCAGACAAATTTCTGCAAAATGTTCATGTTCAAGTCTATTATCCCTGTTTCAAGGGCCATTGAAATTAAAAGCGTCCGGTACAAACTCTTTTAAAGAATCGATGGATGAGGTCTTTGAATGGAGGTCTTTGAATTACCTGTGAAATGGGTATTACAGGAATGGGCACAATTACGCTGTATTGAAAAGTTGGGAACACCAAGATATGTACTTACATAGGCCACAAGCTTTGAGACCGAAAACGACCTATACTATACAGAGTCAGCCCCCTGTAAACTTTCCCCCATTACCAGAACCAGCTTCCTAATACTGGTAATGTACGTACGTTTTTTTTTTTTTGTTGTTATTGTTGTTTTGCAACTTTTCATTTTATGCATACTTCTGGTATGCAGTAGAGTCACTAAATAAGACACGTTTAGAGTGGCGGCTCTCCGTTCCCCGATTTTCTTCTGAGCATTACCATTTTGGTAGCCAGTGTAGACCGGGTGCAGTTAGCAATCGTTACGATTCGAAAATGCTATTAGGTAGCTTTAGGAAACCGTTTTTGGACATATCCGACCTGATACGATGGGTCCTCCGTTACGAACTGCGCATGGGCTGCCACAGAAGACTCGCACATGCGCAGTTCGTACCGGAGGGCCCATCGTGTACTGTATCGGATGTGCAAAAACTGTTCCCAAAACTTTCTACTTCCTGAGCTTTACATACGGTGTCAGGAAGCTCAGGAGATATCGCATTGCTCTCGCGAACAGTTTTAACATTTCTGGATGACAGAAAATCGTTTTCCCGTGATTTCAGACAACGTTTAAGAAAACTGGCAACAATGATTTTTAGCAGCATGATGGCTGAAGTGTTGTTCTCCGGACGCGTGGCCTATTTAATCGTTTACGTGGACAGTGTGCACCGATATTTTGCTTCAGACCTTTCCTGCCGTACCGAAGGTCGAGGCAGTATACGCACGGGTTTGCTTTTTATTTGGTGACATGTGAAGTTCCCAGAGTAGAAATATTGCAGTAGCACGCTCCTCTCCGTGTAGTCTGTATTGTGAGAGGGCTGCTGCCATTTCTTACAGGTATCGGAGTCTGCATGTGCTACGCCAGCAGTCTACTAAGTTTGTACTTCGTGGCCTTCATGTCCTACATGATGATCTACATTTGGACCAGTGTCCAGTGGAAAGTGCCGTGGGCCAAGTGCAGCGAGTCATGGGGCGCAGATGCTCACTGCTACACTCGCAAGAGGAACTTGGTGCGCATACAATTGGAACTTACAAACTATATGTCGACCTAGATCTTTCTGCGGCAATATACTTAGGGTTTCTCAGGCGGACCTTCTGCTGTAAAAGGAGCCGGAAGAATCGGCGCCTGCATATATGAAGCTCAAACTTTGATCGAATGTGCACTGAGCAGGTCAGTCCTACTGTGTGAAATCTCAAGTTCTCTTTCCGTAAAAAATGAGAGCAAAAAATTTGCCAAAGATCTCGTTAATCCCGTCCGCAAACGACCGAGTTACTGACGCTATTACTTGTGGCGCCATCTCCCGATGGGCGCGTCGAGCAGACGACGCACTCTGCTGTCAGCTCGCAGCGCCTATCGGGAGATGGCGCCACAAGTTAATAGCGGCAGTAACTTGCCGCCTGCGGACGGGCCTAGCGTCAAATTTGGCAATTCCTTTTTTTTTCTCACTTCTTTCAGAAAAATAAATGCGCCTTGAGATTTCGCACGGTAAGACTCACCCCTCAGTGCACATTCGGTGAAAGTTTGAGCTTAATATGTGCAGGTGCCGATATTTTTGGCTCGTGTTACAGCGGAAGGTCCGGTTGGGACACCCTATACTTTCAAGTTACAGGATTCGTTACACGATTATCACCCTAGCTATACACGCCATCATGCTGGTGGCCATCCTACTTATTGTTGACGAGAAATGAAAATCTGATCGTGCGAAACGTATGGTGCAGGATGTACGCTGTGCAGAAAGGCCACGACAATGGCCGCTGATTTGACATGAGTGCAAGCGTCATAGCCAGGCTTCACGCAAATTCAATAAAATTGAGAGATAAACAGAGAGGGAAAGAGATGGAGAGGAATAGAGTTAGCACGAAAATACATACTTAAACAATGTCTGAACAAATAAATGATTAGTCTATCGTTTTTCAACTTTTCTTCAGTTACTGTGCAAGTATGTGCCCAAAGAACTGTCGAAGCTCTACAAGAACACCAATCTCTCATCCGGCAAGCATGTTTACTACGAAGACAAGCTGATCGTAGTACCAGTGCATATCTACGACAACTTGACCAACATGTGCACTCCAGCAGATCACACGGCCGCCGAAGGGTTCTTTTTGTAAGTTTACGATCGATGACATAGTTTGTGGCAGACGCCTAGCAATCATTTGTTTGTTTTCTTTTTACGAATGCAGCCAGCGAGTTTTAGCACTCAGCAAAGGCGTCGGGGAGAGCGGTAACTTCAGAGTCGACATCGCAATATGTCTTGGCATCTGCTGGATCGTCCTGTATCTGCTAGCCGCAAAGAGCATCCAACTCTCGGGCAAGGTTAATACATACTATTTTTCAGATTTATTTTTACCTGCATCCCCAAGATACCGAACCGCGTTAAAGCCGACCTCCCCCCCCCCCTTCCCCCTCTCCCCTCCTTCAAGATCGCTATGTGAATCGCAAACAAAGAGCGCGCTCACTGGAGGCTCTGAAAGAGAACCCAACCGGATTCTTCCTGTTCCCAGTGCACTCGGCAACACGTCACTGCACACGTGTCTCGGAAGACGGTGTAAGAGTTGCGAAAGTATCCGTTAGCATGAGCTGACCTTGAAAGGTTTGGAGTATCTAAAGTTCGCAACGTCGCCATGGGTGGAAACTGGCTAGGATACACCTTCTGCAAGCGCCGACAGATGGCGGCGGGGTGTATATTTTGAGAGGCTATACGCGATGGGAAGCATAGCAGCGGATGCCGCCCTGGACTGACTGGTTATAGGGAGCGACGCCTTTACGTATACAGCCTGCAACAGAAGATCTCCGGCGACGTCCCCCTTCGCCAATTTCGGCGCCACGCAGTGGGAGACGGCGGGTGTATCACTTCGGCGCGTGTTCGCACACCCCGGCCAACACTACCCAGACAGAAGGCCTCCGCACCGTCATCACACTCAGACCGATCGAGGCTTGAGATTGAACACGAGTGCTGTGTCAGTGTTCGTCCGGAGCTCGTGTCCAATCAGCGCGTCGAAGGTCGGGCTCGGGCCCAATAGCCGAGTTAGCGCGATCCGACTCCGATGACGTTTCATAAAGGGAGAGGAGGCCATGTGGAGGCTTTCATTATTCTAGGTGGTGTTGCCCCGGCCCCCTTGTTCACGCCGCTTCACGGTGACATTCTGCGGATGGCTCATTACAAAATATTAAACAACCTTGGCCCATTCGTACACGCCGCTTCGCGGGTCCCAGCCGGCGGTCCAAGTACGCCCTAGCCCCGCCGTCCCCCATCGCGCCTCGGCTGCTAGGTGTTACGTCACGCCGTCGCTCTCCCTAACCAGTCAGTCCTGTGCGGCCGCAATAGCTATACGTCCTATCGCCTAGCGTCTCGAAACAAGCGGCCGTGGTGCGGGTGCGCGCTTTGGACGTCCTCGGGAGCTTCTGCCTCCGGCTTTGGAGACCTGTGGACGAACATAATAATAATAATAATAATAATAATGCTTTATTTCCATCCTTTATGAGGGTGGGGCCCAAGAAAAAAAGCTGCAGTAAGCGGCTTGACAAGTCCCTGGGCCCCTACATTGGACAGCAGGAAGCGCGCGGGAAAACAAACAAAAAGCAACATAATAGCGTGCTAGAGGAAATGATGTAACAAATCAGTGCCCAAAAATAAAAGCACCTTTTGCAAATGTTAAGAGAAAAAGATCACGTACAAGCATACAATAAGCGCAAGTCTCTAAAGGTTAGACTTTCTAGATCAATGTTATTGCTGTTAAGGCTGTTTAACAAATGCATTTGAGAGCCATTATTTGTTCGCTGCGTGGGCTGCTGTTCTGTTCTTCAGCTTCCCACGCCATTCTTGACACGCAGTTTACCATGTCACCGGGCCGTAAGCGCCCGGTGTCGTCGTCCATGCATGCACAACATGTGAGCCCACCAACGAAATGGCTCTCGTTCTCCGCGCATCGTGCGCACGTCCTTCATGCACACGCTAAGTGACCTGATCTGCTCGCACCAGGGAGAAGAGGGGTTTCGGGAATGTTCACCCCGCGGAAAAGTGCTGAGAGGCTGCATTCGCCATGCTTTGGTATATATAACAGCTGTGCGAAATGCTAACGCATTTCTTCAAAAATCGGCGTGGCAGCAACAACGATTCCGGTCCATATAAAAAAAAAAAAACACTTCTACGCGCGGAGGCAAAATTTGTTTGCAGTTCTTTTACCCAGACAAGACAGGCAACAACTACTACAATTATTTGACCGAAGCCCAAACATTGTTGCACGGCACATTAAAGGGACGGTGCAACGATTTTCGGACTTTGGCCGATCAACTGCGGGAATTGCGCGCGCGCTAGTTTTTAGTTAAAAAGCAAAATGAAACAAATTGAAGGTCAAAGTGCCTCTTAACTCCCACGTCTTCTTTCGAGTGACGCACTCTAAAAGACGACCTGGTTTCCCGTTTGGTTCTCTCTTCAGATCCCAGTCACTTCCTCCGTTACTGTCGACTTTTCATGGATTAGCATCGCCGAAGGTCTCGGCGAGCGATCGACACAAAATACGGTTCGCCTCGGGAGTTGACTTCCGGGTGTCCCAAAGAAAACGTTTCACCGTAGTTCCCATAACCGCCATATGCGACAGCCGATCGGCAAATAATTCGATTCTACAGCGGAGCGGTTAAGGGCTAGTTTCCCCGGGATCGTGTCCCCCGCAAAGAAATGAAGACACCAAACTCTGGACACTTACCGCCATCTATGAGCGACGGCGGCAAGCCACGTATCTGCTTGCCGCCGTCGCACATAGATGGCGGCAGCCTTTCCACTTTGGCTTGCCGACTTGCGGCCGACCATTACTTTCCATAGTACAGCTGGTACAGCTCCGCCGGTCTTCCTTCTTCACCAGAGTGGATAGGCTGAAAGTTTTTCTTTTGCGATTACGTATCGCAATTTGGAATAGCAGTTTTTTGGGGAAAGGTGGCGCGTTTTTTGTCCCTTGTGCACAGATATACAATATAAATAATGCAAACTGCAAATTCTTTTAACATTAAAATCGTTCCACTTTTTAAGCACGTTAGACTAAATGGGTTCCCTTCCCTTGCACTCAGTGGTGGAACCCTGGACTGCAACCTCCTTATAGCCTCCCCCCCCCCCCTTCCCTTTCATCCAGCTCTGCTCAAAGCCGTTTGTCGTTTTTCAGGTGGTGTTTTGGGCAGCCTTCGTTCTTGTACACTTCCTTGCTGGCACAGCTGATCCAAAGCATCGCGCTCCCTGGAGCACGCGCCGGTATCTTGTACATGCTCAGGCCCAACTGGGAGAAGCTCTCCGATGTGGGGGTATGTTTCCGCTGCGGCCTTTTCTCACATTGAAGCTCTTGCCCAAACAAATTAGACCATCAGTATAATACAAGACCTAAATTTATTGAAAACCTCCCGAACTGATCTCTAAGGAACAAAACGAACAGAGCCCACAGCTTTCTAACCGTGAAGGTTTTCTTAAATTAGAAGAACAAAGCGTGCACTTTTACCTCCAAACCAGAGATGTACACGTTACTGAGAAAAATAACTAAATATCGCTACTCGTTTAAAAAGTAACTAAGCACGTTACTCGTTACTGAGATTTAAGATTTAAAAAGGACCGCGTTACTTTCTCGTCACATTCAGTGTGTCGTTTTTCTCTCAGCAGTAGCCGCTTCCTAGTCTTGAGACATGGACATGCCGAGTTCCCAGATCATGCAATACGTTGATTGGAATACCCAACTGGGGATTAGTGTTGCTGTGGTTGTAAGCATTTGTTATATGCATGTGTGTAAAACCGTAGACGTGGCAAAGAAAATAAATGTACTCACGTTGACGTACTTGCTGGTTGCTGACGTAATGATCTCTTAATGTTTTAGCACAGTAAGATTATTATATTGGACGTTTTCCTTCATTAAAAAACAAAGTGATTAACATTGTTTTGTATGCATGTCCCTTCCGAGGTAACCGTTCCTTGTTAATTCTTCCGAAAATTTACTAAGTTGTTACTTCGTTAGCATAAAATAACTAGATACACGTAACCCGTTAAGTTTATATTTATCTAAACTGAGAACCACTAACCAACAAAGTGACATAAAAATAAAAATAAAATAAAATTGTCTTACCTTTTTTTGGGGTGGGTGGGGGGGGGGGGGTGTTGCGTCAAGCGAGTTTTAAACCAGTACGTGACTCTCTTAACTCAGAGATATACCTCGTCAGGTGAAGCCTTTGACACGGTTTTGACATGAGAACAACCCCTGGCTGAAGTTGTGAAAAGGCAAGGAAGATTAGTTACAATCCTTTTTCTGCAGTTCTTCGACCAGCCTGTCTCTATTAAAGCAGGGTGGAAAAACTGCTGCTCCTTTGCACGTCACCTTCTCAATTTATGAATCTTACAATACACATATACATTAAAAAAATAAAAACTCCGAAAAAGGATAGTTCTGATTTTTTAAGGTCTTATCGTATCTGTTTCCACGTGGCTTGCATCCCTTGTAGGTCTGGTACCAAGCCTTGAAACAAAGTCTGATCAGCCTTGGAATTGCAACGGGAGTTGCCATCACCATTGGCAGCCTCAACAACTTCGGATCCAAACGCTCGAAGACTCTAAGGTGAGGTCAGAACCGTTTCAGGCAGGTGTTTTTATTGCATGAATTTCTGATTCGTTTGGAAGACTAACAAGATACTGAACCTAGGAAAAAGAATTATTTTTCTACCTGGTAAGGACGGGCATCTCTCAAAATAAATGTTAGTGGAAAGAACGCATTTGTTACAATACGAATTTTTCGATTTGCGGGCGAAACCGAAATCGCACCCCTGTGGGATGATGATGATAGCGCCGTCAGAGCCAATCCAAGGCCATGTTTGTGTATCGTGACCACTGATCTCAATGACAATTGCTGGATCGGGTTTGACCAGCACCGCCTATGGACGGGAATGCGGCCACGGTCGGCCATCTTTTGGTAGAGTTATATTATCTCTAGCCATCATAGTAATATGGCGGACAGCGCAATGGCGGCAGGCTGCCATAAAATAGCCGTAGATCTAGTACACTGTACCGTGGGTGATATTTCGTGCTTGATTGAAGTTGTTCGACGAAGCAGGTTCTTGAAACCCGGCGTGAACGGTAGCCTCGTCTTTGAGGACCCGGCGAAAGTTCTACGAAAGCGCAGCACCGGGGGAAAGCAGCGCAGCTCGCATCGAAAGCAGACTACGTACCGGCGTCTGCTTTCGATGCTTTTTTCGATGCGACTTTCGATGCGTGCTGTGCTGTTTTTCCCCGGTGCTGTGCGATTTCGTGAAACTTTCACCGGGTCCTCAAAGACCGGGCTACCGTTCACGCCGGGTTTTAAAAACATGTTTTGTCAAACAATTTCAATCAATCACGGAATATCACCCACGCTATTTTGATGGCAGCCTGCCACCACAACTGCAAAACGCCGACTGCCATCCCATACAAAAATGGTCTATGGTCGTCTATGGCAAATTATATGGCAGGCTATCACCCCCTATGGCCCTCTATGGTCGGCCATAGAAATCCATAAAGACAGCTACAACCAGCTATAGAAAAATCTATGGCCCTGTTTCTAAAGACTGGGAACCATTAAATTTTCTTTACCCGCCTATAGAAAATTTTATGGCCACAAGCCTAAAGACTGGGAACCAATAAATTGCCTTTAACCGTCTATAGAACATTTTATGGCCCTATGTCTAAAGACTGGGAACCAATAAAATTTCTTTAGACGCCTATAGAAAATTAGATGGCCCAATGTCTAAAGACAGCGAACCAATAAATGTTCTTTACCCGCTTATAGAAAATTCTTTGGCTCCGAGTTTAAAGACGGGAAACCAATAAATTGTCTTTACCCGTCTATGGAAAAATTAATGGCCTCGAGTCTAAAGACTAAGCACCAATAAATTTTCTTTCCACGCCTATAGAAAATCACTGCCGGCGCTTACTGTTTTAGTAAAAACACTCCAGGTTAGAAAATTAAATCAATACTTAAATTTCTGTAATGCCGGTGACAAATCATGACCTAAGATATGTTCTCTGCTGTTGCAACGAGTCGTGAAAACCAGTAATATTGTTTGCTTGAAAAATTCATTAAAATACTTGTGCAACAATTAAAATTAATTATTACCCCAAAAAGTGAAAATAAATTACACTGGCGCCGAACACTGCAATCAAGCAATAGCTTTATTGCAATCTTCAGCACCAGTGTACTGCATGTCATCACTGCATTGTCAACGTGATTCATCAAACTTATTAAAAAGATAATAAATAAATTTTAGTTAATTAGCCTAATGATCTACATTTGCTTTTTTCAGGGTAATGAATTAAGAGATGGGGGCTATTCCAAGAGACAGTTCAAATAATGTATTAAGTGCGAGTAATATTCGCTCCGCCTCTACGTGTTTTTGAGACAAATAATGGGTCACCGAAAGAGTCGGATTCAAAAATTAGACTGCCATATATACAGCTAGCGCGAACTTAGCATATGAAGAGAAGGGTCCGGTGTCGCGGCGTTGTATCTGTTGTGTGGGGTAGTGTTCTGCTTGTGTTCTGTGTATTCTGTGTGTTCCGACATGTACGTATTATCTACCATGTAGCGTTCACAAGACTTAAAGGGGCCCTGCAATGGCTTTTTTACTAATTTTTTATTTGCACCAAACCTGAGCGCACTGAACGTAGTAACTTAATGACACTTTTCTTTTCTCGAATTTCGATTTATTTTAGAAGTTATAGGCAAATTAAAATTACAAAAACAAGCAAAAAATAACCTCCTTCATAACGTCCTTGGTTGCTTGAGTGGCCGTGAACTAGACGAGGGGTGGTGAGCTGAGCGAGCGCTCACGGCTGCCGTACTCCGTGTCGACGGCGCGAGAGAGCGCCACTAAAGCGTGTTCTGGATAGGCTGTCTGTAGCGGGCAGCTAGAGCGGCTCTCATTGCATTTGCTGCGCGATTAAACACAAATTCGGCATGACACTTCATTGGCCACAAACGACAGCAAACACGGGGTAAAGATCAGTTCAGAATGGGAGCCGCTTCGCGCTGCCATACCGCGAAACGGCCAAACCACAAGACAAAGCTGCTCACCGAAGGCCTTGGGAACGCTCAGAGCCGGCCGGGTCGCTTCGGTCCCTACGGCCACAGCGCCGCCGCGTACATCCGGGACCTTTCCGTGTCGGCGCCTGATCCCACTACTCCTTTCTAGTAGGCGCCGCCTTTTCCACCGAATGGTGGCGGGTATGTCGACGGATCATTTCTTGTTTCCGTACTTTATAAACTGCATTTGTTTCTTTTCTGATCTCAAATACTGAACAAAAACTACTTTTATAAATAATCGAAACGGTTCGCGCCCCTTATATTTAGTATTTCGACTAAAAAGAAGCTTTTAGCGGCTCTGACCAGTAGTAAGCACAGGACCTAAGACGTCACATTACGCGCGTTTTCGGTACCGCGGGTCGCCCCTGTCGGTGGAGGAGGTTTCCGCGTCGTCCGGTTAAAATATGACGCACTGATATTTAGTGACTCTCTCCGTGCCCGCTGGCTTGCCCGAACTCCAAGAGACGTGGAAACCGCAAAAAAAGGTAGACGCTTAATTATGATTGCAGGGCCCCTTTAAAGAAAAATTTTGTTTTAGAGTTTGCTGGCTAAAGAGAGCCATAGGGTAAGCCATAGAGAAGTCTTTAGCCAACCATTAGACAAGCTAAAGAGCGCTATGGCTGGACAGCGATAGGGCCATAGACAAAGCTAAAGAGGCCCATAAAGGCGACCATTAGAAATGCTAAAGACAGCCATAGAAAATTCTTTAGCTAATTGGGCCAAATAGCTAAAGCCGACCATACAAAGAATTTTCTATAGCCGACCATAGGACATTCTTGTATGGGATGGATGGATGATGGTGGCTGCCAGCTAGGTGTCTTCAGCAACTGTATCTTGGCTAGAGGTGATATAACTCTACCAAAAAGATGGCCGCCAGTGACCGCATTCGCGGAGCGGGCAAACGCGATCCAGCAATTGTCATTGAGATCAGTGATCGTGACCTTGGAGCGGGCACGTAGACAGGATTTTGTTTCGGGGGGGGGGGGGGGGGCGGGGCGCCCATGACAAAATGCTGTATGAGTGGGGGGCGGGGGGGGCGCCCATGACAAAATGCTGTATGAGTGGGAGGGAAAAGACGTAACGTATGGTGCGCGATTCAAAACGCCTGCGGGGTACTAACCAAAGAGCTGGAGGTAAGCGCGGTCCAAACCGACACGTATTCCGGGTTCAGATGCCGGAACACGTATACGTGCCCGCTTCCGGTTATGAGGTCACCGCTCCGTTTTAACGTGTTCTGGCACCAGTATTTTGGGTTCCAACCTGTCAACTTTTACGTGCTCCGTCTTGTGACCTAAGTCCCCGTAATATGACGAAGGCTGTCGTTTTGAGGGAATGGCGAATCACGGAGCGCGCTTCCTTCCCGCCGCTGATTGTCTCTGCTCTGACGTCGCCAACACCTCTTAGATAACAAAGCGGTAGTACTGGATGAGATGGCGTCATCAGAAAGGCCAACGCTGGTCACAGATTGGACACGACGATTGCGTCAACGTTCAGCTCAAACTCGACTCGAAGCCGAACACCGACGATATCGTCGTGTCCAATCTTTGTCCAGCGTTGGCCTTCTCTGATGACGCTATCTCATTCAGCACTACGGCTTTGTTATCTAGAAGAAGTTGACCCGGCCGAGTCGCCGAGCGCTGGACGCGGGGTCGCACGGGTGCGCTGTGCTGCCGGCTTCTCACAGTGATTTTTCCACGCCAGGTCACGTCTCTCCTGTCGCAAATGTAAGTCGGTAGTCGCTTTTGTGCACGGTAGCTTTTTTTATGACGTGAAACTTCTCCTGTTCTGCCGACGACTGTTCAACGTCCCCGCACTTGGTCGAGCCGAGTGTGGTGACGAGCTGCCCGTCGATACCATGAGGAAGGTTTGTCGGCGCCGCTTCTCTGTTCGCCAAGTTGCGTCGCAAACTAGTGCTGGCGTGAGCTTTCCTCGCGGTGGGTTCTCTGGGTATTTATGTCGGTACCCGCTTTTGTTCGCGGTAGTTTCTGCTCGATGACGTGAGAATTCGCCTGGTCCGCCGACCGTTCAACGTTTTCGCACTTGGTCGAGCCGAACGTACAGGCGAGGTGCCGCTTCTTCGTTCGTCAAGTTGCGACGCAAACTCGTGGTATTGTGAGCTTCCCCGCGATGGTTTCTGTGGGCGGCGTGAACACGCTGTGCTCACCACGTGCGCGAGTGACGCCACCACCGTGCTGTCTCACCGGACTCCGTCTACTCTGCCGGCGTTATTAATCGAAGGAGGCCTACTGAAACGTCGCCTTCAAATAAGTATTTATTCGTCCGTGAAATGTGGTGCTCATGTCAAGTGTTGCAGTTTGTGACCAGTCGCGTGGTAAATCAGGCAAGCAATATGATTGCTTCGTCCTAAAATTGTGGCATATTTAGGCTTCGTGGGACTAAGTTACAATCGTGCCCTGCCGTCACCCTTTTAGTTTCGACGACAGAGAAGTAGAAACTGTCTTCGTCTCCTCTTCTCAGTTTCGTGCCAAGTAGCTGAAGTGTACTTTCTGCCGCTTTGCGACGATGTCGTTCCGCTTCAATCAGCAGCCGAGCTTCAGCGCCTGAAACCGATCGACGTTGCCGATATCGCCACGTCGTGGAACAGACGACGGCGCTATTTTCTCGACGGCGGAGGCACTTAATTGTAGCGGCCGCATTACACCCGTGGCCGCCAAGTACACACCTCCGCCGCGCAACGTGTCCTCTCCCTCCTGTCGCCCGTATTCTAAATACGCGTACATTGTTTTCGTGTGGCCACTCAATAAGGAGGTTAGAAGACATAGAGAGGGCATGACGTAATTTGTTTGAAGCCTAATCTTAAAAAAACAAACACGTAAACAACGAGAATGTAAACATCAACAACATTTTATAAACACAGATGACCCGAGTGACTCAGATCACCTGTACCAAAGAATTACTTTTTTTTGTTGCGCTGTGTTGCGTTTGTTTTGTACGGTGGGTAAAGAGAGGACACTGCCATAGGCCCCAGCGGCCCAGATAGACCAGTGACAGCTAGCGCTCCTAGCGGGCGGCATGAAACATATTTGTGGATGTCCTTTCATGGCCATTGTTACGGAAAGGGATTCGCTGCAGGTGGAAGTTGGGGGTTTTCTCCGCAAACACTTGTCTGCGTTGGAGCTGGGGGACCCTTTCCTGCATGGTCAGGAATTCTGAAGAATGTTTAGAGTTCTTACAGCGAGGAATCCTTAAAGGGATACTGAATCGATATTTCGATTTCGCAAAACAAGGCCGCAGAAGCAGTTGAACGGGACGCTACGAACTGCAAACCTCACTCATGCATCGATATCTCGAGCGATGGCCGAATTTTCGGAAAATATATAACGGTGCTACTGAGGAAAACGGAACCGATAGAATACCACGCTTCTGTAGAAACAGTCCTCCCTCGAAGGATAACGAAAGCGGAGTTAGGGTCGTGGTTCTCGAGTTCAGCTCCAAACACGACGCTCGACCGAAGACACCGCACGGCGATTGCGAAATAAGACCTCGTCCATTTTTCTCAATACAAAGTCTCAGTCGGCCTCAAACCGATGTTCATGAGGGACCGAATAGCAAAAATCCGCCACATCGATCAGAGAACCCAGTGGTCCCCTGAGAGGTGATACTCGAACTGAACAGTTTCCAGCCTCATCAAAACAGCGCTGGAGCGATAGACAGGACGCTGCGCAACCCGTAAAACACCATTCATACAGCGTTATCTCTAACGGATGGCTGTATTTTATTTAGAATAATGAACATGCTGTAGGATGTGGACTACGTACCGACGAGAATATGTGACGTCACGATTCTCATTCCCTCAATGCCTGCGCCTCGTCTCGGTCGAGCTGGTGACCCGAAGCGAGGAGGAGAACAGCGAGGCCTCTTCCCTCATTGTCGAGAGCTGTTTGCGCAGAAGCGATCGTATTTTATCAGAGTCCTCGCTTGATCGCGCCCTTAACTGAGTGACATTTTTTTTTTGCATATTGCGACAAGCGTATCTTTGACACATTGCAACAGAAGGAACATGTCAAAGTTTTTCTTTACGCAGACGATTATTTGATGTGTGTGTCCCGCCCTGTAATTGCCAATGATCAAGCGATCGCTGGGTTTTTTAAACTGTTCACGAGTTGTGCTTTCGACTTAGAATTCACCCATGAGACCTCGCTCGTGGTCGGCTGCAGTTTTTGAATGAGAGCTCTTATGCTTTTTATTTTGTCGTTGTGACTTCAACATTTTGTGTTTTTCGGATAAATCCGAATTGACGGAAAATTTACCGGCGAGTGTCTTTCGAATTTTTTTTCGGATTTATACGAAAACTCGGAATCCTACCTGTACCGGACGTTCGTCGTCTGGACACTGCAGAGGACACTGGTTTGCGAGCTTGCTCTTAGGTATTCTACGTTTGTATATTTCGTTAAACAATATTACTTATCGCGATTATCCTGCTCTGTCGCCAACCTCTACTACTCTGTTTCACCTTATGATAAACCGCAGAAAAGGCTATAAGCGCGAGCTCTTTGCTCTGGGGCAGATCTCGGCGGCACAAGCTCAGGCAGTAAGGGCAGCTGCCGACGCTATGAGCTCGCGCTTCTAGCCTTCGCTGCGGTACAACATAAGGTGAAAGGAGCATAGGCGTTCTCGGCGTTTTTGCGTTCATCAAGCCACGCGGGGAGCTAGCTGGCGAACCAGGAAGCAGACGACTAACAGGCTGGTATAGGACATAGAAAATACACGGTGGCAGTTTTAGCTTTATTTTTAACAGTTCACCAACTCTGAGTTGAGCTTTAAAAAAATTAGACATAAAACGTCTTGCGAAAAGACGTTCGTGTGGTCAGTTTCAGGTATGTATGAACGTTTGGAATTCGAATTTTGCACGGCGTGCCAAAATGTGCTGGTTCTTACGGCCTCACCTTGTAGTCGCCCCTCCAGCAAGATGCGCTTGTTGCCCACCACAGGACATTGAGTACGCGTGCGGCGAAGTGTTATGAAGATACGAAAACTTGCATTCGAGGCGGCGTATTTACTGTGCTCTTAGCCTGTCGTCGACAATAGCCAACAGTTATGACAGGCTCCATGCGCCGCGTTCTGGCAGGACCGCGCTCTGGACACTAAAGCTTAAAAGCCAGGGCATTCAGTTGCAGGGTCATCATTGCCGTGACCTTTCTGGAACTCTGCACGGGCCTCGTCAACGGCATCGTCGTGTTTTCACTGCTCGGAAACATGGCACATAGACTCGACACTCCAATAGCGGAAGTGACCAGATCGGGTAGGTCGAGGCTCAATCCTACGATAAAGAGTTTTCTTTACTGGAGTGCCACATTGACAACGGTAACCATTTTAAGTTTACTCGAAAGGAAATAGTTTCTCTTACCCAGACAGGCGTGCGTCAGACACGTTTAATTGTTTGTTCTACATATCTACAGTGGCACCCACTTTGGTACCCTAATTTCTTTCCGTTGCACGGTACCACGAGACGAGTGCTATTTCGAAGCTCCTGAGCACTTTAAAAATAATAAAATTTGCTTTTGAGAAGCACGCGTGACAAAGGCAATGCTATACCTGAATAATTCCTAATGGGGTGCCTAACGCGAAGACACACACTGAACTCGATGTTCGTGTGTTCCACGTAGATTTGCTATGAACAACTGTTTCTCGAAACCTTTTAGTGAATGCCTTCTGCACAGGCGCATTATAGTTACTACTACATTTACCTATATATTATCTATTTTTCAGGAATGCAACTTTATTTTGTGGCCTACGCAGAAGCAATTTCGGCGCTCGATTATTCGCCTATCTGGAGCATTCCTTTCTTTACGGCATTTCTGTTGATTTTCCTCGACGCAAACGTAAGTTACGCTACGGTATCTGCATTTTTCAGAATTATATCCTTGTACAGTACGTACTCTCCGCGAACACCGCCGACAATAGGTTATCACTATAGAACTCCTAAATAAGCTGCGCTTCAGAGTGACGGCACGTCGGCCATCTTGTGCCTAATTACTCATTGTTGCCAGTTGTCAGAAGCTTTTTCCGCAATCGCGGGAAACGCTTTTCTGTCCTCCTGAAATGTTCAAACAGTTCGCGACAGAGCAACCGATATTGCCCGAGCTTCCTTGACGGTGGAAGTCGCATTTACGAATCATGACGATCGTTGATTGGGCCTGCTCACCAGCAAGCACCAAAATGGTGGCACCCGCTAAAAGAACCTAGGTATGGAGTGTCGATACTCTAGCGTCGCTTATTTAGTGAATCTAGTTCTTACAATGCACTAAAGAGTGCAAAATGTACCGCTTTTCCAGTGGGCATCAGTGCGCGCGATTACGTGTAAATATTGGGCATAACGTCACACTCCACCCATTTATATTTTTTTATATTTTTGCACACTACTAGTTGGTCTGCACAAATCACCAAATTAATATTGCTACCTTGGTTAAACTCTTTGATAGTTATCCATAAATAAACATAATCGATAGGCAGCAGTCGTTTTAACCGTCCCTGCACTCAGTGCTAAAAGTAATTTTGACCATTTAATGGGTCAAATTTTTCAACATTTGCATTACCCTTGCTATCTGTAAGCATAAAACTTTTGTGACAGTTCTACTTTCTTGTTTACCACACTGAATATCTACAACAACTGAGGCTCATTTTTCTGTGTGTTCAAGTCTCACGGTCAAAATAAAATTCGCAGTGACCTAAAATGAGACGCGTGACAAAAGAAAATTGTTCATTTTTTGGTTCATTTTTGAGGTATTCAATTCCTCAAGATAGAATTCCAGAAACCACCATCTATTACGTCATCACGTTTTTGTGGAAATCTATAGAGCGCCACACACGTGCAAGACAAGATGGCCAACCCGCCATACGAATCTGACCACGTTGAAATACTGTATGTGTAATTGACCTCCGAGATTTCCGGGGTGACAAATGCGCACCACCAATCTCAATTTTTTGACGTGTCGGTTTTAGGCGGAAAGCAAGTTCGTCTGCTTCTGGCGCAGGAGTCGCGGTGACGTCAAAATGACGCCGAGCTCCGACTGGCTTTGATTGGAAGGATAGTAGGTAGACCACAATGCAAGATCCCTTGCATTGACAACACAACATTTTGTTTCAATCAGCCAATAAGAGCTCGGCGTTCTGACACAATCGCAATCCTTGTGCCAGAAGCAGAATCGGGAGGTGTTCCCTGTGCCAGAAGCAGACGAACTTGCGCTAGGGTGTGCTGGAATCGGGAGGTATGCCGTCCGGCGGCCATGAGTGTGTTGCGATGTGCAAGGACGCCGGTGAGGGCGCTGCGGGGGCAGAGCGCGGCCATTCCGCGACTGACAGAGAACTGGCGGTCCCAGCAGGGTTGTTTTATTCGGCGTGAAAATGGTCGTATGCTTCGTTTATTTTTGTCTGCTCGGTTGTGAGTGAGAATAAATTCCATCTTATCTTGCACCCGTGTGAAAATGCGCGACTTGCACGAGCGGCGGAAGCTTATATTCAAAATACAAATGACGTTTGGGAGTGGTCAGTTAATTGCATAGCCTCGCTTCTTTATTGTTATTTTTTTTGCTGTTATAGAAGAATAATTGTTTACCTCCCATACATGCAAGCATTTAGAAAGCGAATTTTGAGTACGATATGATAGTCGATGGTTTCATCTACACTTTAGTGTCAAAGCTCTTTAAATATTTTTTTTCGGCAGCTGTACATTTTTCACATCTTTAAATACCTAGTTTTTGTTCTGGTGTCAGTCCAACTTTTTTGGTGTAGCATGGTTTAATGAAACCGAGCTTTTCTTGACTTCTGCATTCACAGCCAGAGCTTATGGACCAGAAAATGTCTGAAATGATTTAAAATATGGAGCATGCACCACAGGAAAATAAACACCAAGACTGGCAAGATAAGTGGAGCAACTTTAACTGCTGTCTTTATTGAAGAGCAATCCCGCTTAGAGAAATTTGTTTTCTCTGACAGGTCACACATGCCACATAATTGTCCTAGACTTCTAATTTTTTTTACACCAGTTTTTTATTTTTTATTTTTAGAAAGACGTTTAATCCCGTGACGCAGTGGAATTCTTTTTGAATCAAACGATCCCAATCCGCGAACAGAGAGGCGTCGCTCGGGTACAAAACAAGGGGTGTTTCTCTTTGCATGTGTTGTAACCAGACATGTACGTAACGCGTTACAAGTAACGAGTTACTTGTATTTAGTTACTATTTTCGGTAACGAGTAACGTATTTAGTTACTTTTTCAGAAAAGGAACGAGTAACGGTATTTAGTTACTTTTAAGGCAAGTAACGAGTAACGGTATCTCGTTACTTTTGAGGAGAAGCGTGTACAGCACCGCTTTAACGGCCTTGTTTTTATTCTAGCCTTAGTATGTGTCTATTGCGACAAAGGCAGATGAAAAACCAGAATAACAAATAAACACTATGACAATACAGCAACATGTAGCGAGTAACGAGTAACGGTATTTAGTTACTTTCTTTGGGTAACGTGTACATGTCTGGTTGTAACCCATGTTGTATCCCGGCACAGCACACCACCGCGGTCTTTTTTTTTTTTTTCATAGTATATGACATTTTTTGGGTCCCTTGTCGCTTAGGCACGGCTAGCCGCCCCACAATATTGTATCGCTTCACACACAACACAAAACAAGATGAACTATGTAACACCAACACACCCCGTGGCAGCCTCGCTAAACGCTAGCCGACCGCCCTCTGGCCCCGCAGTTGCTGGCAGCGCCACCCCGGGCTCCTGTGGCAGAATTAGCCCACACGACACCCGGCCTTTATAAAGAAGCCAACGCGGACGGCACACCTCCCAGTTCTTGTACACCCTACATGCGCTTGGCATTGTCGTCCATGTGCCTCGCCATTAACTCAGGGCGGTTTTCGCGTTTTGTTTTGACCATGTTTGCTGGAGACGCGAGCTCATAGCTCAGGCAACTGCTCCCTTTGCATGAGACCTGGTGCAGACGGGCCGCGTTCAACAGAAAGCTCGCGCATCGAAAAACAAGTGAACGGCCAGGAATGTCAATTTCAGGAGAAAGAAAAATACCATACTGTATCGAAGCGCCACCACACAAGATTCTGTGCGTTCACGCACAGGTCTGGAAAGCGATCTCATCGTCATGTGTTGGTTCAGAATTACACTAACCAAGGGCGGGGTTTTAACTTAACCGACTTTTTCACTCTTGAGCGTTTACGTACGGTTCAACGCCTTTACATCTAACGTTCGAACTGTCTTAACCGCAGTACTTCGTCATAACAGCCGTCCTGACATCCGCTGCTGATGAGTTTCCAGCGATGACGGGCCGCCGACCTTCCCTGGCGTTTTTCTACACTGTGATTGGATTCTTCTGTTCTCTTCCGATGGCCCTGCAGGTAGGGAAAACAGTGTGACGTGTCGTCATGAAAGACCATCACGCTACGACAAATTGTCACAAAAAGCGTCACACGCCTTCCTAAGTTAGCGGACGAATTTCACGTGACGTCGTCAGCGTGACAGTCGTCAGGTACGCGACACCATGACTTGACACCGTGACGTCACGGGACATCATGGTGTCACGTCACACTGTAATATCACGTCACGTCACATGATCACGCTGTTGGTGTTACGTGAGATCATTTTCGTTTTAGTATGCAGATCAAAACACGCTGCACCTTGTGCGACTCCCGAATTTATTCGTAAACACAAGGTGCACAATTTTTATTTTTTTATTTTTAATACGTGCAGGATATTTATGTTTAGAGCCGATACATTCCCTCACAAACGGTGGAAAACAGACGGTGGTGTTTCATAAAGAGGAAGGCCCACGTGGCTACGCCTACATTGTGAACGATTTGTTTTTCAGAACGGATATTACATGCCGCACCTGCTGGACTACTATGTCCGCGAGGTACTGCTTCCTATACTCGCTCTGATCGAAGTGATCGTGATCGTGGCTTTATACGGTGAGTAGAATTATTCCTCAGGTGAATAACTGATGATTACAAGATAAAACAGTTGACTGCAGAAACCACTATTGTTGGTTATCAATAAATTGCGATATCCTTCGTCATGAGACTCACGACGCAGCTTACTGTGAATACGACGACGCAAAATTTGAATAGACACTTTATTTTATGAATGGTTTACGACGCAATCATTGACGTCAGCGCGACTGCAGCGCGCCGCTTCAAAATTGAGTGATTGCTTTGTCTCTGTGTAATCGTTAAATCTTCTGTCTCTGTAATGGTTTAGTGTTCAAGCTGTTACACCACCATGATTGGCCATGTACCAACTAACTCAACTCAAACCGATAATTGGCTTCATTTACATGAATGCGACTGTAGCGCATCTAATTGAGATTCGACTATTTTGATTGGTAGCAGATGGGTAGAAGAGGAAGAAGTAAGAAGACAGGCTGCATGCGACTGGTCCGTGCTTGATTCGATGCGCTACGATTGCATTAATGTAAACGTAGCCATTGCTTCGTAGCTTGTGTGCAAATATGAATATGCGCGTACTGTTGCACCGCGTATGCGCGGCGTGGTTTATCTGCTTGCTAGGACGACGTCGAGGACGACGTTCTGAAGGACGACTTCAAAGACGACGCGTCTAGGTCGACCTCTGGGGCGATCTCAAGAACGACCTCTAGGATGACTTCTAGACGACCCCGGGCGACGTCCTGGAGGACGTCGTCAGAGACGACGTTTAGAAAGACTCTCATAGGACAACTAGGGTGATCTGAAGGACGACCTTTAGGACGATGTCAAGAATGACATTTAGAACGACGTGGAGGACGACGTCTTGGACGTCACGTCCTTCAAAGAGTGCGAATGTGAAGGAGTGCGTCCTTTCGCCCCGCATACGCGCGGCGCATACGCATGGCGCATTCGTGGCCAGATTCCGTATCGCGAAAACCGTGTGAAGTTATAAGAAATTCTATCGCATAAAAAACATCCTGATAAACTTTTGCATTTTAATGCGATATCATTCTTTACCTACTTCACCCGGTTTTCGCGATACGGACTCTGGCCTCGAATGCGTACGCAGGCGCCGCGCGTATGCGGAGCGACAGTACGCACTCCATCACATTCGCACCCTCTTCGAACGCCCTGACGTCCCTGACGTCGTTCTAGGGGTCGTTCTAGAGGTCGTCCTAGACGTCGTTCTTGAGGTCGTCCAGGAGGTCATCCTTGAGATCGCCCTGGAGGTTGTTCTTGACGTCGTCCTAGAGGTCGTCTCCAAAAGGTCGTACTAGACGTCGTCTTTGATGTCATCCTCGACATCGTCCTATACCAAGCAGATAAACCCCCGCCGCGCGTACACGGAGCGCGAGTACGCACACATTCACATTTGCGCCCAAGGTACGAAGCAATTATCGGGTTGTGGTGAGCAGGTTGGTACGTCAATGATGGCGGTGAAACAACTTGAGAATTAAACAATAGCACAGAGACAGAAGATTAAACGCGTACACAGAAGCAGAAGATTATAAGATTATACACAGAGGAAGCAATCACTCAGTTTCGAAGTGGCGTGCTGCAGTCGCGCTGACGTCAATGATTGCGTCGTAGACCATTAGTAAATTTAAGTGTTCACTCAAGATTTGCGTCGTGAGTCTCTTGACGAATGCTATCGAAGTTCATAGACAACCAGCAAGAGTGGTTTCTGCAGCCAATTTTTTTAATAGTACCGCTATTGTCATCAGTAGACAGAATTGTCTGTGCGCTGGTGTCTGTCTCTTTAGCAGGATGGAAAACTGGGATAGTTGGTAAAAGCGCAGCATAGTGAGAATCAGCATTCGTAGAGCTGGTACAAAGAAGAGACACACGAAAGACAACCCAGTGCAGGTGTGTCTCTGTGTTAAAAAGATGAAAAAAATTTTGCTAACACGACCTTTAGGTTATGAATAAATTTATGAAAAATTATGGTTATGTGTTAGCCATTGGCACCGAGCTATGTTTAAAGGCTGTACCTGCTGCGTTATTTTATGAACACGTACCTTACGCATTTGCTTCTAGCATGCTCATATTTGCTTTTCTATTCATTCCTTCGCCTGTTGAGAGCGAGTGAAACAATAAAATAAATCTGAAGGTATACTTTTTTTAGTATACTTTCAGATG
The DNA here is from genome assembly GCA_037355805.1 of Ixodes ricinus. Taxonomy (NCBI): domain Eukaryota; kingdom Metazoa; phylum Arthropoda; class Arachnida; order Ixodida; family Ixodidae; genus Ixodes; species Ixodes ricinus. Next base: position 31,080 of record JAZHYW010002325.1, on the reverse strand, counting down.
AGTGGTTCCAAAATGGCTGTCCGCGGACCCCAAGGGGTCCGCGAAGACATTTTGGGGTCCACGAAGCCCTCCCTGCTTCATCAGTCAAGTCCGCAATAACAGTCTTTTTTTTCAGATTGAGGAGAAATGTTCCAATTTTTGGATGAGTTTTCTCGTATGTATGTCAATGAGATAAGCCTGCCCCTCATTGGCATTTATCTTTGATTAAAACATTATCCTAATTAAACTATACCTTTCCCTTGTCCCCACCTTGACCGATGTCTCCCTCATCTACGCCGATCCACAAGGGGTCCGCGAAACTTCAATGGTTGAGAACCACTGACCTAGATAATTAATCACCTAAATGTTTAATTAGTTTTCATTTTGATTTTTAAAAGCAATCTTTCGTGTTCTTGAATTTGTCTTTTACAATAAAGTTTTTCTCATAAAATTTAACTGTGTGGAATGTGGAACCCTGGGCCACCAACGTATGCGCCAATATTGTGCTCTGTGCTTAAATAACAAAGACCGAGTTATTGAAGCAGTGCTGTCTGGTTCAATAACTCCGTCTTGGATGATAGATGCCAAGAGCGCCTCGGGTTCGTGGCTAATATTAGTTAACCTCGCACACGTCTTCTCGTAGGTCTCACAAGATTATTTGCCGACGTGGAATTTATGACGGGCTCCCGTCCGAATATGTACCTAGACTTCTGCCTCCGCGTCGCCGCTCCCATAACTCTCTGGGTAAGTAAGACACACGCCAACAAGCCGTTGACAAACGAGCGGGCGTTTATCTATTCACTATGGGGCCTGGAACGCGTCTACGACTGGTGTGCTCACCGCATCGGAAAAAAAAGGTCCCTTGATTTTCGTCTGATGACGTCATAGAAGAGTATGCGGGAGCAAGTCGTCTGTTTCATTGGCAGGAGTAACGGCGACGTCAGAACGACGCCGAGCTCTGATTGGCTTTGATTGAAAGGATAGCGGGTAGACCTCAATGCTACGTGCCTTGAAGTCTACCCACTATTTTTTTCGATCAGCCAATCAGAGCTCAGCGTTCTGAAATCATCGCAGCCAGTACAAGAAGCAGACGAACTTGCGTTCCGCATTGCTATGTCATGCTGTCGCCGGTCGCGATCCTGGTGGTGTCAGAGCAGTGGTGATGAATGTGGGCAGACGCCCGTTCTGCTGCAGGTCGGTCGATCACCAGCTTGAGAGTCCATGGAGGTTTGGGGCAGTCAGGGAGTTGAAACGCCGCGACGAGAGTGACGCTCGTGTTCGCTCGTGCTTTTTGCCGGAGCTTCGACGAACGACCACCGGGGTCTCCGCGACATCCGACAGCTTGACACTCCGGCTTTTATGTGACGTAATTTTTCGCTTTTTCGGGACCACTTTCGACGCATACCGGTCGGAGACGCGCTCCGGGCACCGTAGGCACACCAAGTGGGGGCACTGCGCATGAGCAGAAACCCGATTGGCGCGAGGCGTCTGCGCAGGCGTCGTTGCCAACAGCAGCGCCACCGCAGCTGTGTGACGTCAGAGCTGCGGCAGCTCTGCTCTCAAGGAGGTTAGAAGTACTAGGAGGGGGCACGTTGCAATATTGGTGAAGCCTAGTCATAAAAAGTTTAAACGATTTTGTGCCCAGCGTGACCGCGGATCTCTCTGGCGATTGGCGCGCGTGTCATGTCACGTGCGAGATGGATGGTTGATTCTAGGAGGATTCCTTGCAGCCTTGCGCGCGCTCCGTCCGGTAGGTTTTATCAGATCGAAGGCTAGACTGTGGTGTATTCTAGTACACCACGTGATGTGACGTGATGTGGTCACGTTGGCGTGGTAAGAGGGGAGAGTAAGGAGGAAAATGAGAAAGAGGCGAGGCGTCAAGGGAGCATGGCTTGTGGAGGCTACGCGGCTGACGTCATGCCCTCTCCTACCCTTCTATTCTCGATGTCTGCTCTGACATCTGGATGGATGGATGAATGGATGGATGTTAATGGCTATACCCCTTCTAACAGGTAACAGCTTGCGCCACCTAGCCTAAGTTTAAAAAGACAAACATGATTATCGGATATCTACTTCTTTCTTTTTTCTATTGTCACAACGATATGCATTTCCTTTCGTTTAATCGACAGCTCGGACAGTGTGACAATCTGAACAAATAAGTGAGGAGCTTATTTTTGTTTGTCGCGTTGTCTTTGTCGCCTCAGTGTCGTCATTTGTAGTTCTTCGCAGCGCAGTTTAACTATAAAGCAAACCCCGATACACTGGAGCGCCAATCATTGGTCTTTCTTAACTTATTTAGTCAGCCAAAGGACGCGATTGGTGTCGTAGTCTTATAATAAGACTGTGTCGGCGGGAAAAAAAGCGTCCCACCATTTTTACGATTGAGAATACTTGGCCCTGGTATCGTGATACCAATTGTGACTTCCCAAATTCTGAACTATTTAAAGGAGCGTTAGTGATTGGGGCTTTGAGGGCGTTGCCGTGCACTGCAGGGTGCCTCAATGTATGTTTATCTTTATCGCGTGAAACATTCTCGTAGGCGATCCGTGGGCCAAGAACCATCGCTCGCTAGGATAACGATCATCGGGAATCGTCATACAAGCGTTGTATACCGATGTGGAACTACATTGTAGTGAAATTTGAATGGACTCTGATGGCGTAAATATTCGAGTCTATTGGCGACTCCAGTGAAACCGATGACGCGTAGCGGCAACGCCGAGAAGCTCAGGAGAGGAGTTCGTTTCGACTCTGTCGTCTGCTGTTGCTGCTTGGTTCTCGTAGGCATCACAGAAACAAATATCGTTTTCAGTAATGATTTTTATGCTTCCGACCTGTCATTCCTACGCACTGAGTAGAAGAAGATTTCTAACGTCAAAAAGTCGCTTTTGCTTTCATGTGTAACACCGATTTTACACTGCAGTGCAAGAAATGTATGGTCGTCCGCATGCTGAATGACGTAAACGACCTTCTTTCGTCCTCCATTTTGCCTGACCAGCGCGCCCCCTATAGTTCGGTGGAGTCGCGAATAAGGAGTATTCACTGGCGGCCATAGCTGTGTGCGCTACAGATGAGCGCGTGCTGGCAGCCAGCTTCCACAGTTCTTTCGCAACGTGCACTCCGCACCATCAAGATTGCCGGTCTTAACTGCCTATTTTTGTGAGCTTGTTTTGAGCACGTGCTCTAAACATCACCCTCAAATATGGCGTCCAGTGAATACCCTCTATCACAGTGATAACTGTTGTAAGGATTTCCCATCTGCATTCGAGGCGTCGGCATTGTGCCAGGCAGAAAACTCCTTTTCAGGATCGCTCGCGTGTGCACCGCCACGTGTCACATCTGGCAGAACGTGCACACTTTGCTTTTGCCAGTTGGCAGTGTCTTCTACCTCTTTTCAGAACCCTTTATACTGGGAGAGTTTGGCACTCGTTTGAAAATGCCGGCAATCCAGCAACCAGAGCTGAAGTAGGGCAACCAGGAGGTGGCACCTTGCTTCCTTCGATATTCGATCACTTCGTGTGATCGAATATCGAACCCACTCTGGATTATTCACGCAAGGTATGCTGTGACCCACCATTGTAAGAAAGTGTTTATCGCTAATGTAATTGTTTTTGGCGCTGCACACGTATCAGAAGCTCAAACCTACATATCTGCTACGATCTCTTAAAATTATATGAGCTTAAACTTGTTCCTCTTTTGTGAAAAGTGAATTTTGAATACCTTGAATATTAGGTCTCAAGAATGACCACCGCAAAAACTCAGTGCCGTGACGGGCGCCATCTAGGTGTACCGCTGCGAACCCTTGCGCTCAATCGCAAGATTAATGTTTGTTTCAGAGAGCCTAATTTTGTCTAAAACCAACAGAAATAAAGCTTATTTGTAAGTTACGTTTTTGGAGATCAAGCAAGGATGGCCAGTGCTAGAATATAGTGACCAATTGCTGGCAGAAAAAAAGAAGACAAGATATTGTGTTTATAAAACAACTACTAACCCTGCATTTGGACTAGCGTACGTAAGTAGAGTGGCCGAAAGAAAAATCCTCCATTTTGTGTTATCGTAAAGTCTGCTGGTTTTAGAGGGAGACAGGCTCCACCCATCGGCCAGACTCTCCCAGTATATAGGGCTCTGCCTCTTCTATACGGTTCGAAAAAAAAAGAAAGAAAAGAAATCAAGAGAAACGAGCAGTGGTCGTCCAATAAATGCTGTTCGTTTTTCTTGTTTTCTTTCTCTTCCTGCAGCTGCTATTGCGCGAAAGAAATGGGGAAAAAAACGTAACGCATGTTTCATATGTTATTTATGTCAAGGGACAATAGACCCTTTTCAAAAGTCGGCGCCGACGCATGTCCACCTTTGTCTGCTCACTTAATCTGAGCATGCATTGGACACGAGAGCAGCGTCAGCGTTCGGCGAGGAGTCGTATCCAATCACGTGCTTCGTGTAAAAGCAAGGGCGGCCGCCAGTTACTTGACGGACTTTTGAAACGGGTCTATTCTAAGCTGTATTTACTGAAAGTGTAATAATTTTTGCATCGCCCCTTTCAAATGTATATGCCGGGTAATAAAATTAGATTTAATAAAACTTCGGTTGGTTCCAGTTAGTTCATATCATTTAAAAGGTTAAAAGCGCGAGCTGAAACACGGTCGAAATGAGAAACCCGTACGACAAGAAAAGGCGCTACTTACAATTGATTTTACTGAAGAAACATTCACTCAACCGGTCTGTCGCTCACAATACCGATGGCGAGCCATAAACCGATAACCTATCGGCAGTCTTACATCAAGCCATATAAAAAATACGTTTTCCTATTTAGTGGAAGAATAGACGGCATGCTCACGCACACTTTTCAACCTCATTCTTGATAAAGAAAGCTTCAACGACTTTCTCTCCGCCATTCGCTCGCTCAATTTTTGGAAACTGCGTCGAATGTGAACGTTTCTTTATTAAAATCAGTTGTATGCAGCGCCTGTTCTTGTCGTACGTGCTCAGTATTTCGGCCGTGTTTCAGTTCGCGCTTTTAATCTTTTAAAATTGAATTTGCCTGTGAGTACCTTTTTGTTTGGGTCTGTCGGCTACAGACGCACGACACCTGTTGGCTGTTGTGGAAAAAAGGAAGCCCTTACGCCCCTAGCAGTCGACATCTGCTGTTTGGACAGGAAAAAAGATATGTTTTCTTTTCACCAGTAAAAATCGAGAATGCCGATTTGACGTCCCCTACGCGTACGAAGTTGATATACTTTTCGTGTGACCAAAGCACCGCTCGGAGAGGTGTGCTCGTACCCACAACTGTGCAGAGCAATCGGTCGATTGCCCTCCTAATCTACATCGGCTTCGTGGAATGCACAGCCGTACAACGATCTAATGTTTCCTATATTCCGCCCTAGATATCAGAAGCTGTCCCAGTGAACGTTTTTGAACGACCCCCAAAGAAAAATGTCAAAAAGTCAGATTACCTTTTCTTTTCGTTTATTTTAAATAAAACGACCATTCATCGATTTCTTCGTTCAAAGTTGTTGGACAGACTCAAGCCCTTTTTATATAAAAATAGAAATTACGTGACTGAAAAGGAAGTGTGTTTTTTGTTTGTAAAATTTAATTGAAAATCGAGCCGAGTGGTTAATTGTGTACTAAACAGTTGCGTTTTCATTGCGCTCTCAACCCTGTGTCTCACTCTACTCGCTGACAGTTTAAGAAACACAGATCGGGGCGAGTCGCCGGTATCTTAATTAATGATCCACAGTCAATTGGACTATGAACCATAATGGTGGACCAACAAGCAGAAAGGAGAAAACTTTCCCTTCATTCCTCCTTTCCATTGGAGAAAGAGGAAACCCTCCTCCTTTCTGCGGGGTGTAGCCCAGAGCTTTCGGTGACCCGATCCCGCGGGGAGAGGAGAAGAGAAGAGTGCGAGAGGGAGTGGAGAGGAGGAAACTGAGAGCCGGTTTTCTGCCCCGCAGAAGACAATTTTGTAGGTCGGCCCTTTGAGACCGGTGTTTATGGCCCTCAAGTCGTAAGTGCAACTGAAAGTGCGTAAACTAGCTTTCAAAAAAAAAAATAAATAAATAAATGCCGAAGAACGAAGTAAGAAGCGTCAACGTAATTAAGTCACGCCCTCAATTTCTGAAGTTGTCAGTGAATGTACATCAATTTTCGGCTCGTTTCAGGTGGCCGTCGTATGCTGTCTGCTCGAAGCGGGAGGGATGTAACCCTGGAAAGCTACGTATTTCCATCCTGGACCAAGTTCATCGGATGGACCATCGTCGGCTTCGGACTTGCACAAATTGTTGTTTTTGCGTACTCGGCCCTTTATATTCGGAATTTTGTAAGTATAAAACCCGGCATCAGCGTTAGATGTAGGCTTGTACGGCACTCATGGCAAGCAAGCAAATTACTTGTAATCGATTACTTTTTGAAGTAATTTAGTGATCATTTGATTACTTTTATTAGGTATTCATCGCGAGAGTACTTGTAGCTTGTAGCCTAGCTTACCGGGCCTTTTTGGGGACCTGTCGTGCAGTTCGGTCAGCAAAGTGTATTCGAGTGACGTCAACTTCCTCAGCCACCTGATGGTGTTCCACGCAGGGTTCAATTCACATGACTTCAAAATATCGGCTCGTGCGATGCTGCCATCACTGAATGAAAGAGCATCATCCAGTGTCGCCATTTTGTCATTAAAAAACACAGGCGCTTGAAAGTACACGCCTGTAAAAATGTACGTGCGCAACCTTTCGGGATTGTCTTGGTTTAAAAAAAGCTTTGTAATAGTTGCAATATACTTTTTTAAAGGGGCCCTGCAATCATATTTAAGCGTCTACCTTTTTTGCGGTTTCCACGTCTCTTGGAGTTTAGGCAAGCCAGCGGGCACGGAGAGAGTAACTAAATATCAGTGCGTCATATTTTAACCGGACGACGCGGAAACCTCTTCCACCTACGGGGGCGACCCGCGTTGCCGAAAGCGCGCGAAATGTGACGTCTTTGGTCCTGGGCTTACTACTGGTCAGAGCCGCTAAAAGCTTCTTTTTAGTCGAAATACAAATATAACTGGCGGGAGCCGTTTCAATTATTTATAAAAGTAGTTTTTGTTCAGCATTTTAGATCAGAAAAGAAACAAATGCAGTTTATAAAGTACAGAAACAAGAAATGACCCGTCGACATACCCGCCACCAAGCGGTGGAGAAGGCGGCGCATACTAGAAAGGTGTAGTAAGATCAGGCACCGAGTGCTACGGAGGAGCGGCGAGCGTAGAAAGGTCCCGGATGTACGCGGCGGCGCTGCAGTCGAGGATCCGACCGGTTCCGAGCGTTCCGGAGGCCTTCGGCGAGCAGCTTTGGCTTGCGGTTTGGCCCTTTGGCGGTATGGCAGCGCGAAGTGGCTTCCGTTCTGAACGGATCTTTACCCCGTGTTTGCTGTCGTTTGTGGCCAATGAAGTGTCATGCCGAATTAGTGTTTAATCGCGCAGCAAATGCAATGCGAGCCGCCCTGGCTGCCCGCTTCATACAGCCTATACAGAACATGCTTTAGAGGCGCCCTTTCGAGCCGTCGACACGGAGTGCGGCAGCCGTGAGCGCTGGCTGAGCTCACTACCCCTCCTCTAGTTCACGGCCACTCAAGCAACCAAGGACGTCATGAGGAGGTTATTTTTTTTTGCTTCTTCTTGTAATTTTAGTTTGCCTGTAACTATTAAAATAAAGCGAAATTTGAGAAAAGAAAAGCTTCATTAAGTTACTACGTTCAGTGCGCTCAGCTTCGGTCCAAATTAAAAAAAAACAATAAAAAGTCCTTGCAGGGCCCCTTTAAAGTGTGGCTTATTGGGAACATGCTTTTAAATTTCGGGTTAGTTTTTTTTTCTTTTATTGGAAAATTTATCGATAAACAAAATGCCTATCCCCAAAGGGGGCGCGGCCACCTGCTACATGCTTTCAGAAAGTGTTTTTACAGCTTGAAATATCACTATCTAAAAAAAGTGCGACACGGAAAAATGCGCGGAAAGAAATAAACTTTCAAATTGCAAACAAAACTAAAATACTTTTTATTTAAACTTTCCCTTGCCCTGTGCCATTAAAAAAAATCTCGCTCACATAAAAAACAAACAAAAAAACTGCGATTTGCATTTTGAGTTTGACTAAAGCCCCTTTAACGGAAAACTAGCGACTTCTTTTTAGGAAGACCGCCTGCTATCTTGGGCCAAACCAGGCGGCGCAACCGTCGACGCGCGGGTCTAAAAAAGCAAAATATAAAGATAAAATGTGTGCGCGTTAGAGAAGGAAAGAGAAGATGTCGCGACTTTTTTTATTCAGGGGCATTAAGCTTGACGACATTAATCGTTTAATCGTCATTACTTGCACGTGATCGATGAGCCGACGGTTTTGATGGACAAGGCCCAATGGTAATTCAAGGAAAAGATGCTGCGCCACATCTGTTTCCGAATGTCCCCTCACATTTCTTCAAACCACCAACAAAGAGCAGCAAACGAAAGGCCCCCAACGATCGAAGCGTTGCTCAGGCTGCAGCCGGTTCTGTTAACCCAGAAGTGAAAATTACATACGAATCCGAAATAGACGACAACGACACCAACCAAACAGACACGTACACCGAAATTTCCAACATCTGTTCCGTCATAGCGTCAAAGGAGGTGCCAGATGCAAGTTATAGGGGTCAAAGTACGACTCAGCCTTGGATATGAACCCTCGCAAGATTGAGTGTTCTTGGGCAATGTTGACTCTCTCAAAGTGTGTGCTGGATGCCCTTGAGAATTCTTTCCAACTGTCACGACCTGAACAACAGCCGTCTCGAATCGGCGATTTCTAAATAAGGTGCATTTACAACTCGAGATCAGTTGATCATTCCAAAACCGACGCACGCTAGTGGCAGACTCGCAATGGATCTGGCGGTGGCCGCTAGCAGACCATGCAAGCGATGGAAGTGCAGCAGACGACGCGGGGAGAACCGATTTCACGGCGACCGCAGCGCCACTGTTTCGCCCGCTACCGCAGCGGCCCGCGCTCGTCCGGTGAATGCATGACGCTCGAGTTCCCAAATTGACCCCTCTACTAACGTCGCCATTGGGGATCGATGGCCGAGTGGGCTAGCGCACATCTACAGGGGGTAACGATGTCGCCATGTTCTGACAGACTAAACTCCTTCTGATTAAACGACTAATGAACGACAAATTCTTTTAGAGCGCAGCTCTTAGGCGCCCGTTTCCAGCTTGAGCGGCGTCGCCGTCGCGCGCGTAACCGCGCGGTGCATCATGGGAAATATCCCATAATGCACCGCGCGGAAAGGAAAGGGAGGAGGAGGGAGGAGGGAGAGGAGGAGGGGGAAGGAGGAGGGGAATGAGGAGGAGTGGGAGGGAGGAGGAAGGAGGGGGGAGGAGGGGGAGGAGGAAGGAGGAGGGAGGAGGAGGAGGGAGGAGGAGGAAGGGGAGGAGGAAGGGGAGGGGGAAGGAAGGGGAGGATGAAGGAGGAGCGCAGGAGATGGAGGAGGAAGAGGGGGAGGGAGGTGGAGGAGGGGAGGATAAAGGAGGAGGGGGAGGACGAGGGGGAAAAGGAATGGGAGGAGGAAGGAGGAGGGGAGAAAAAAGGAGGAAGGAAAGGAGGGAGGAGGAGGATTGGAGGAGGGAGTATTTAGTAGGATGAGGAGTTGAGGAGGAGGGAGGAGGAGGTTACCCTCCCCTCAGTACCCTTCCCTCCTCCTCCTCAAGAGCTGCGCTCTAGTTCGGCGTTACAGGGAGTTGTAAACGGCTTTCATTTTTTAACTATTAACCAATCCAGTCTTTGGAATTGAGGATAAATTAAGATATATGTGTATTTTCTTTAAGGTCCCTGTTTTGTTTTGTTTTTTCTTCCTCGGAATCCGCTGGTTGGTTTTGGCATGTACAGCCGGCACTAGTTTGCTTTATTTTTTATTAATTTTTTTATGAAAGACAATTTGTTTAGTTTCTGGCTTCAGTGAAACATCATTGAGGTGTCATCGTCGCCTTGCGAAACGCTAGAAGCAATCTTGTGCGTAGACTGACTAGACTGGTCGTGACAGTTGCAGCCATCACATTCCGCTGATATGGCTACAAATACGAAGCGGTCAGCGCAGGAGCATATCACAGGTACGGAGATGTCGACGTACGTCAAGAAAATTATCATGTAGGTTTTTAAAAGTTGCGAAGCGGAACACAATTTCTATTTTAACGCACACGCTTTCTCGGTTAAAACTGCATGATGCACGAAGTGGCCGACCAGAACCATGCGGTTACAGTAGCACCAAAATCGACAGTCCCTGCCATTGTCTCTGCCGCCGTCCCCGCTCATCTGGCTCTTTGTCCACGAGAGGGCGAGCGGCGGGCTGGAGTTGCGAATATTCGCATTCACCTCGATAACCTAAAAAAAAAAAGAAAGGTCTGTCTTTTTGCGGATTATTATTAATCTCCTTCTTTATGAAATAAACTAGGATATAGTTGGTGCATTTTAGACTAGCTATACCTTGGTTTATCAATACGCATGTGTTAATAAAATTCACAGCATTGTTTTTTCCCACAACACCCAAATATTCTAAGCACTACTTCGCGCCGCGTATGAACAACGTGCAAAGCTTGCTTTATTTTTTTCTTGGTGTGACGACGAGTGTAGCCGTTAGATCGTTTGAAACGTTGTCTCTGTGAAACGCTCGCTTCAATTCACCTTGATATCCAAACACATCAGTCACTGACAGGACAAAGACGGCAGGGCGTCTCTTTTGGACAGCCGGCGTCCAGCACGTCCTCGTCGCCTTCCATCATGCTTCGACTGCGCGTGCAGTCTTGACGCTCATTAGAAGCCGGAGTGATAGCACTCTGGCTTTTATCAAAGGTTGGACGCTGGCGCTGGGGTTGGGACAACTGAAAGATCTTCTTGCCGTTCTTATCTTGTGAGCGACAATAGAATACGCCATGTGTGATTAGTGTGAGTTGTCAGCGCAAACAATTCAGGATAAACGTTATACAGCATGAAGTGATTATTTTTGTTTATGAGAAATCTTGTTTCCATCATGTATTAATTATTTCATTTTTTATGTTTTAAACCTCATAACAGTCTCCAGCATCAAAGACAGATACAAATTAATGAAACTATCCACGTTCGTCGATCAGATGGTTGTGCGCAAGTTTTGGTGCTAGTTCTTGTTCGTCTGCATGGGGACATTTATGGACCTTTTTATTACGAGGAGAAGCTTTGATCGGTAAACTTGATTCGGAAATGGCGCGTCCAAACAAACATCTAGTTATGTGTAAACCTATCGCTCTTTTTACTGCTTTGCTAAAATTTATTCCAACCTGCATATATCAAAAACGATAGCGTCCCTTTAAAGGAAAGCGTACGAACACACTTCTACTTGAACCTTGCAGAAATTTTCCGAAGCCTTTCGACCCATGCAGATGTGGGGACCCGAGGATCCGGACACTTTCGGTAACTACATGGAATTCCTCACGGCAAGGGGCTACATCTCTGAGGTGGGCGTACCAAGTACCGTCAAACCGAACGTCCTGACCAAAGAGAATAGAGGAACCGCGAAACCGATGAAGCAACCATTCGCAGACACGGAGGAAGAATCGGTCGCTAAGGCGAAAATCAAGGAAGCGGCCATTCGTAGGGTGTCCGTCGCGCTCGGACAACCGCCAAACAAGCTGCGAAAGGCGGCTTTGCTTCATGAGCGTCGCAAGTCCTCGATGGCGGCGCGGGTGGTGGTATCACCTTCCGAGGAGGACACGCCTTCAACACCGTCGTCTCCGCCGGTACTGGAAATAGAGCCCTTACCAGTAGAAGGCATGTCCTCGCTAAGTCAGTTGTCACGAGTTTCAGAAGATCCTGGTTCCCTCAACAGGAGGTACAGCGAACTTCCGCCACTGTCTGCTTGCCCTGACGACGCATCTCGACTCCCAAGTACTGGCGTATTGCTGAGTCGACTTCCACTTAGGGTACCACAGGAACTTCCTGGCATAGAATACAGCGAGCCCTTCAAGGGAAGGACCTCGCTGACTCGGCCATCGGTCAGCCTTTCGAGACGACAGCTCGGTCTCAGTGGACCATCGATGCCTCTAAACGAGCACAAAAGAAGACTCTCGATCATGCCGCCCAGAGCCATAGGAGACACGCCAGACTTGACCGAAAAGGCCGGCCGGCCCATATTGTGCCCAACGAACCAGGAGGGAGAGCGGATGGCTCGCACCGCCAAAGGCCGAATCTCGATCATAAATGGACCAGAGGAGTGTCAGGGTTCTATGACTGCGCAGGGAAATCGCAAATTAAGCACTTGGGGCTCTGATGGGATCAGGGAGAGGCTGCTCCGGAGTCCAAGTATTAAGCTGACTGTCCTGGAACCCGTAGAAAGCGTCAACAAGGATCCTGAAGCCAGAGAGAAGATGGTGGCAGAACAAATTGAGAGAGCGCTAAATAATCTGAGGAGGAGATCGATGGCAATGTCGCTGGCGAGCACGAAACCTTCGATGGCCGGGTCTTCCACCGCAGGGTCTAGTTTGAGGACGGGACAACTGCGCCAGATCTTGGAGGCTTCGGATACCAAGGATGGTTCGGAGGGCCAGTCTTTCAAACTTCAGAATCAAGAGCTTGAGGGGGACCAGAAGAGTGAACTGTCAGAAAGTCAATCGCAATAAGATCCCTTGCAGAAAAAGGGTCCCTAAATATAAGCAGGTTAATAAATGCATACACGATCGCGTTAGGAGACTTTATGTTTCGAGGATATATTGTGCGAAGCGGTCCTTGACTATACTTCTTTAACCCTTAAGCTGAGACTGTAGAAGCTCCGCCTTCAGCACGAGCTCGCTGGCTTCCGCAGTGCTTTGGTTACGTGTGCCTGCGCGTTCACACTTGTGTCAGCAAGGGCAGAAAGCTCGTGCTGAAGGTGGAGCTTCTTGACTTAGCTTAAGGATGAACGGAGTATACCAAGCAACTTCGTGCAGCGGAGTCACCAAAAGTTTTGAGCTCGATTAAAATCCTAAAAATACGACATTTCTAAGGATAAACAAACATAGGATATATTTCAGCACTAAGCCCTTTCTTGAGTTGTGTGAATAAAACAAAAATGGAAATAGGATTGCACTGGTTTGGGATTTGTTATAAAGGTTGTGATGTTGTGGGGAATAATCCTACATTCAAATGACTCGTATTGCAAAATACAGCGCAACTTGTCGTCGTTGTTTTAAAAACTTCGGCTTCCCGAACATCAATGAAGTTTCCTAAGCTTGTGCTAGTATTTTGGCGGGTTCTCAATTGGTCTAAGCGATGTGTGTCATGACTTCGCTCTGTATTGGGAGCTCCAGGAATCCCGCACAATGGCGTTAATAAAATATACAATAAACATTCCAAGGCTGCTAATCTTTCAAAATTTGCTTAATCGTTATCTCGCGCGCCTATCGGTCCTCTACGTATTCTAATGTTTTGCTTAGATCGTAATTCTCTAGCGGGATTATATTTCCTAAAAACCGACGCCTGAATGTCAAAACTGGACTTCAAACTTGACTCAATAAAACTAGATAATTGTTGCAGTTTTAGAGCGCAGCTCTTAGGCGCACATTTCCGCGTTTCGCGGCGTCGCGCGGGCGATCACGCCGACGGCGATGCATCGCCGTCGGCGTGATCGCCCCGCTAAAATTAGCAGAAAAATGAATTGGTGTTGAGGTCACGTGACGTCAATTTTCCCGCTAAATCTAGCGAAAAAACTCAATTCGTTCATGGGTGACGTGAGACGAAGTCATGTGACGTCATTTTCCCCGCTAAATGTAGCGGGGAAATTGAATTGGTGTTGAGGTCACGAGACGTCGATTTCCCGCTAAATTTAGCGGGGAAACTTAACCCAGTAAATTTGGCGGAGAGGAGGAGAGGAGGAGGGAAGGAGGAGGAAGATAAAGAGGGGAGGAGGAGGAGGGGCATACCCTCCACTCCGTACCCTCCCCGCCTCCTCCTCTAGAGCTACGCACTAGTTTCGCATTACAGAGATTTGTAAACGTCTTTTATTTTTTAGATAGACGATACATGTATTTGCTTTGATTTAGGCACGATGGAACTTTTTAGATATTAACATGCATTGTTTAACCTAGAACTATATTAAATAATTTACGATTAGACTGATCGGCATGCCGGCAGCCTATTCCCTGATGTTCTTGTGGGCGCCTTCATTTCGGTACTATATTATCTTCCTGAGCGATAGCCACAGTCTCAGAAAGCTGGCGAAATCATTTTACCCTGTCGCGGACATTTATAACTTTTCTGGAGGACAGAAAAGTTAATACGGAGATATAAAGTAAAGCTTAAGACAACTTGCAACATTGATTTTAAGTGCCAAGATGGCTGAATTTCCTTAGTTTGAAGCGTAGTTTATGTAATGGCTCATGATGGTACGATGTCCATCCAGATGAGCACAGGCAAGGGTGAGGATTCAGCCTATAGTACTGGAGTCATTGAATAGGTTTCCAGAGTACCAAAACTCCCAAGCTCCGCGCTGTGGCTCTCAAATTTATCCATATCCGTGCCGCAATTTTGAATTTTGCATAGTACACTGTACTATAACTGTATGCATAGCTCGCCGTTTGTGTTGTCGACAGGTCTTCCAAGTAAGTGTGTGCCGCTGTGCATAGACACTTTAAATCATTTGCGACATTATATACATTGCAGTCTAGCTGCACTGCGCGATTTACCTTAAAGACCCCTGGTTAGCTTTCATACCGCAATGGTCAAATATCTAAATTTGAAATGAGGAACCTCTGTATCGTTCTTGTGTGGGCTGGTAAGAATAGACAACTCGGGTGTCAGGATAACACTGCCTTAGTTTATTCCGTGTTGTTACTTATATAGCCAAAGGTGGAAAGGGGTTAGTGTAGTAGAAGGCAAGGGAAAGGATCGTGGCAATGGAGCATACAGGTAGCTTGTCCGCCTTGATCTGATACGATACATCCTCCTTCCCAACGGTCGTTCACCGCTGAGCTCAACACCTCTGGCTCGTTTGCTGGAAGCGCTGGTCATAAGCTCAATCGCTCCGGAGGCCGCTTCTGTCGTGTTGTCCTTCGCGGTGGCTGAACCGTTGGCTGCTGAGTTGCCGTTTGTAGAGCCGTCGTAGTTGCCGTTTGTAGAGCCGTCGTGGTGGTTGGCGCTGTGGATGTCATTCCGTGTGACGAGGCCCGGTCGTCGTCCGAATCTTCGTCGTCTGACAAGTCGACCTCGCATTCTTCCTTCGTCGCTAAAAGGTGTCGACGGTTGCGCCGAAGAACGGTATTATTCTCCGTACGCACGTAAAAGGACCGCGGCCCGGCTGATCCAACCACCTTGGCTTTCCGCGCCCATGACGCTCCATTCAGGCGTACCACGTCGTCGTTTTTAAGGCGGGGCAGCACCCGCTCGTTGTGGCCTGTCTGTCGGTGTTTCTTGACCCGTATCGCAGGAAGGGGATCGAAGTCCGGCACGAGTGTGCGCAGCCGCCTTCCTTGCAGCAGCTCGCCTGGAGACCGACCATCTTCGACAGGACATGCCCTGTAATTTAATATGCCAAGCCAAAAGCATTCGTTTGCAGCTTTCGTTTTCTTTAGGATGCGTTTGATTATTTGTACACCCTTTTCCGCGAGCCCGTTAGATTGGGGGTATTGCGGGCTGGATTTCACATGTTTGAAATCGTAATGCTTTGCAAACAGCGCGAACTCGTGGCCGCTAAACTGTGGGCCGTTATCTGAGCATACCTCCGTTGGGATGCTCGACTGCTGAGCGCGTGCTGGCGGCGAGCTTCCACAGTTTTTTTTTGCAACGGCAAGCAGCCTAGTAATGCGAGCTCGTTCTGAGCATGCGCTCTAAACATCACCCTCAAATATGTAACAATGTAACGAACAAAATAAAAAAATGACCGCATCTCCACGTGGTGTTTGATGTTGACTGGGGCGACGCTCTGGTGGTGCTGATGATACGCATTTTATTGTTCATAGGTAGTGCTGATGGTGCTGATTTTCTTTTATTGCTCATAGGTAGTGCTGAGTTCCGGGTTGCGTTTTGAGTTCAATATTACTGCTTTATGGTCGATGAAATGCAGAGCCAGGGGTTCTTCTAGCGGATCAGCTTGGATCCGCTAGAAGCCGTGGGAACGCATCTCCACCGCTTAAGCCAACGGTCCATGTCAGAAAGAGAATATGTGGTGTGGAACGTGTTTATATACGCATTTAAGCATTTGACTCGCAGCGAGCTCTCCTGTATAGACGTTGAGCGGCTACATGCAACGTTTCATCCATGACAGAAACCCCAGTTCTTGAGTTACTACCACATCTCAGAGCCCCCTACTCGTCCCGCAGTCGTGGCCGAGTGATTAAGGCGATGGACTAGAAACCCATTGGGGCCTCCCGCACAGGTTCGAATCCTGTCGACTGCGCAAACATTTTTTCTTTTTATGTGAGCACGGACGCCGGACGGACGGACGGACGGACAAGGCTAGACCCTGAGGAGCTTCGCCCCTAAAACTTTCAGGCTCTCCACTCTGGTGAAGAAGCAGGGAAGGAAGAAAGGGCAGAAAGGAAGACAAAGAAGTTAACCTGGGGTATTTTGTCCCGGTTTGCTACTTTGTTTTGGGGGATAGGGGTGAGAGGATTAAAAGAGAAGAAAGAACAGAAAGATAAAAAAAATAAAAAACTACATAGTTTGAACACTAACACTGCGCTATTCACTAACAATGAATGTCATCTTCTATAAGCAGAAGTCCAGGCGTGTTGTTTTTAGGAATCTAACTAGTGCTTTTGTGGCCTTGGCTTCTTTGTGTGCATTGTCCCAAGCACCAAGCACCTTAGTCACAGAGAAGGGTCGGTTGTCTAGGCATGCTAGCGTGTTTTTGAGTTGTGTCCTTTCTGCGTCGTAGATGACACAATCACACAAGATGTGATGTATTGTTTCAATGGAGTCACAACTTGGGCACTTAGGTGTTGTGACCTGTCCAATCCGATGAAGGAACTTGTGTGTGTATGCTACACCGAGTCTCAGTCTATGTATCACTGCCTCTGTCCGCCGTGGCATATCACTCGGAGTGTGGAACAAAAGATCCGGATCCAAAGCGTAGAGAGGTCCATACTGATGATAGGTCGCAGTATGCCACAATCTTCTTGTTTCGGTGAAGGCGTAGTGATTAATGAGAGACCGTATGTCGTTTTGACAGTACGGCACCATGACGTTTGGGGTTAAGAAATGGGCTGATTTCGCACCAGCATCAGCTGCCTCGTTCCCAGGTATGTGACAGTGACTTGGGATCCATTGAAATTTAATAGTGTGTCCCAGGTCGAAGCATCTTTTAAGATTCAGTAGAACGTCAATAAGGATTTGATCGTTTTGATTATGTCTCATAAATCTGGATATCCCTTGTAGTGCCGGTTTACAGTCCGAAAATATTGTCCAGTGTTCGGGCGGTTTCGGGAAGATCATTTCAAGAGCTTGATTAATTGCCACTAATTCAGAGGCCGTAGATGACGCCATGTGGCTAAGCTTAAATGCCTTCGTTGTTAGGTGACTTGGGATAACCACACATGCTGTTGAGCTATTCGAACTTACTGACCCATCAGTGTAAACATGAGTTGTTGACGCATGATCACAAAGTATATTCGATAATACAAGTTGCAAAATTACGGAGATTGGGGTGTTTGCTTTCTTCCTGATTCCCTCAATGTCCACTGTGACATCTGGCACGGGAAGCCTCCATGGGGGTACAATTGAAATCTTTGCCGGTGCAAGATCATCCGGAAAGTGGGCTCTCATTTGGGACAGAGCTTTAGAGTAGCTTGAGTGTTGACGTTCAGTGTCAATATTGGAGAGAGGGTGATTAGCATGTTTTGTAATGTGCCTTAAGTGGACTCTTACTGTTTCCAGCATAAGCAAAACTTCTACCGGTGTAGCGTGAGCTTCTGCAATTGTGCCAGCGGTCGAAGTACAAGCAGGAAGTCCAAGACATGCACGAAGAGCGCGCGCTTGTATGCTTTTGATTGTGTTGACATTTGTTTGACATAGGCCATGTATTGCGGGCAGACTGTATCGCAGCAAGCCTACAAAAAGAGCTCGATATAGACGGAGGAGAGCCGGTACTGTCGCGCCCCACGTAGTGCCACTAATAAAACGAGAGAGATCAACAAAGCCTGTGAGCTTCTTCTTTAAATAAGCGACATGCGTCGTCCATGTCAATCCCCTGTCAATGTATACTCCAAGAAACATATGTCTAGTTACGTATGGAATCGTCTGGTTACAGATACGTAGGGGATATGAATCCATGTTACGCCTTGTAAAAGCGATGGCAGCTGATTTGGCGGCAGAGATTTCAAGGCCACGAAGGTAAAGATATTTTTGAAGTCTTCTCAATGCAACCTGTATTCTTGCTTTTGCTTGCACCCGAGTAGAACCAGAGGCCCATATACATATATCATCTGCGTATAATGACGCGTTAACGTTTGATGGCAGCACTTGGTCTAGTCGAATGAGTGTAAGGTTAAATAGTATAGGGCTCAAAACGCCTCCTTGAGGAACCCCTCGGTAGACGTAGTGATCGGCTGTATCACCCTCTTGCGTCGTCATGAAAATTGAGCGTCTTGTGAGGTAACTCTTTATCCACGCATAGAGACGCCCCCCTACACCAACCTCTAAAAGTGCTTGGAGGACAGCCTCATGTGTGACACGATCGAACGCTCCCTTTACGTCGAGAAAAGCCGCAACTGTGACTTTGCGCTTTGCTCTTTCTTCTTCTACGGAAGTAACAAGGTCGATAACAGAGTCTATTGAGCTCCTTCCTCTACGGAAACCATGCATTATTTTCGGATACGTATTTCTTTGCTCAAGATACCATTCTAAGCGCCTATTGATCATTTTTTCCATCAGTTTTCCTACGCAACTTGCAAGTGCGACAGGACGATACGACGAAAGAAGCAGTGGTGACTTTCCAGGTTTTAGCAAAGGAACGATTCGTGCTCTTTTCCATGTGTCAGGTACCTCTCCATCTGTCCATGATTGGTTAAACAAGTTTAGCAGCCAGTTTTTAACATCGGCGGCCATATGGGTTAAAAAGGCATATTTGATGCCATCCGGACCAGGGCACGAGTTGGGTTTTAAAGACGCAAGCGCTGCGTCAAGTTCCCTTAAGGTAAACAGATCGTCAAGACAGTTATCAAACTTAGCGGGCGCGCCACCTTTATATAGACGAGTGACCCTATACAGCCGAGTATTCGCTGGTTGGGTTGCGCTTGCTGTGAGCAAAACGCAAAATTCATTCGCTATAGTTTGCTGAGGGCACTTCATTGATAATGAAAGTGCCCGAAATGGGTGATATTGTTGGGGAGGTGTTTTAAGTCCCCTCGATATTTTCCATATTACACCATAGTACAGCTGTACTATAGTGGGAATGAAGTAATGGCCGACCCAGGGGTTTCCCAGGATTCTAATCAAGGGGGGGTGTCCCAATGGCTCGGGGGGGGGGGGGGAGGCGATGCGAGGCGAGGCTAGATAAAATATAAAACTGTTTCTTTTTTAGTCCACTAGCTAAATTACAGACGTCTATTAACCAAATGCTCATACCCGTAATGTATGTTTCCCTTTCTCTATATATACACCTGAGAGGTGGTGTTTTCTACTTAATCTGAAAAAAGAATTTTATTTTTTCCTTTTTTTTAGATTCAAGGGGGGTGTCCAAGGAAAACTAGGGGGTCTATACACCACCTAGGGGGGGTTTAGGGAAATCCCTGGGCCGATTGCAAGTCGGCAAGCCAGAATGCAAAAACTGGAAAGGATATCGTTATCTATAAACGACGGTGGCAACCAGACAACTGACCATTCGGTTGTCTGGTTGCCGCTGTCGTTTATAGATGGTGGTAGCTGTCCAGAGCTTTGTGTCGACATTTGTTTTCTGGCGGACACGATTCTGGGGAAACTAGCCCTTAACAGCTCCGCTGTAAAAATGAAAGACGTTTACAACTCCCTGTAATGCCGAATTAGAGCGCAGCCCTTGAGGAGGAGGGGTAGGGTATGGAGGGGAGGGTATGCCCCCCTCCCCTGCCCGCTACATTTCCCGCTAAATTTAGCGGGAAAAGTTTTCTGCTAAATTTAGCGGGGGAAATTTTTCCGCTAAATTTAGCGGGAAATTTTTCTGCTAAATTTATCGGGGAAATATTTCGTTATATTTTGCGTGAAATGTTTTCGCTAAATTTAGCGGGGAATTGTTTCCGCTCAATTTCGGAGAGAAATTTTCCCGCTAAAGTTAGCGGAGGAAGTTTTCCGCTAAATTTAGCGAGGATTTTCTTTTGCTAAATTTAGCGGAAATTCTTTTCCGCTAAATTTAGCGGAAAAATATTTCTGCGAGATTCAGCGGAAAAATGTTTCCGCTAAATTTAGCGGGGAAGTTTTTCCGCTAAATTGAGCGGTGAGTTTCTTTTCGCTAAACTTAGCGGAGAATTTTTTCCGCTAAGTTTAGCGGAAAAAAATGAAAGACGTTTACAACTCCCTGTAATGCCGAATTAGAGCGCATCTCTTGAGGAGGAGGAGGAGGGTACGGAGGGGACGGTATGCCCCTCCTCCTCACCCGTACCCTCTCCTCCTCCCTCCTGATCTACTCCCCCCGTGCTCCTCGCCTCTTCCCCCTCTTCCTCCTGCTCCTCCTCCTCCCACTCTTCCTCCTCTAACTCCCTTCCCCTCCCTCCTCCTCCCTCCCGCGCGGTGCATTATGGGAAACATCCCATGAGGTAACGCGTCGCGTCACCGCGCGGTGCCGAAAAGACCGCGCGGTGCATTATGGGAAACGTCCCATGACGTCAGCACTCGTGATGCGGTGACGTCGCTCTCGTGACGTCACGAGGCTGACGATGTGACGTCACGATGGTCCCGCGCGTTGCATTATGGGACGTTTTCCATAATGCACCGCGCGGTTACGCCGACGCGTCGACGCCGCTCAAGCCGTAAACGGGCGCCTAAGAGCTGCGCTCTGAAAATTCCGTCCTCCTCCTCCTCCCTCATGACCCTCGTGACGTCACACATGACGTCACATGTGACGTCATTATGAGAAACGTCCCATAATGCAACGCGTGGTTACGCCGACGGCGACGCCGCGCTCGGGCCGGAAACGGGCGCCTAAGAGCTGCGCTCTGAAAGTCAGATGACAACCGCCTGAAGGCCCATTCACACATGAGTGTTTGCTTAATTTGCGTTACGAATATCTGTTTCAAACTTAGATGCACGACGTTGTCAAAGCTGCTGGCGCAAGCGCGGGGTTTAATCTCGCGGATCTCTTGTACGCGTTCTCGCGCAAACGAAACCATAGATGAAGCCATGCGCTCGCGCCGGTAGCTTTGACGGCGTTGTATACACCTTTGCAGCAACTGTGCGCACACCAGCTCGGAGCACGTGGAGCGAAAGCTCGCGCTGCAGAACCCAGGATACCAGGTTCAATTCCCGCCCCTGCCCGTTTCGATCTGGATGAGCATCTTACCGGCGTGCGGTCGTGTATCACTACTGCGTGGTGCGTTAAAGACCCCAGGCTAGCGGTTGTACCGCACTGGCTAAATTGCTCATCTACAGCTGGGAGAAGGTCGTCGCCCTTGGAGGCAGACCAAGTTCTAGGCTGTATAAACATACACACAACCCAATCTGCAGCAACTGTGCATGAACGCCGCCATAACGGACCTTTAGTTTTTGTTTTCTGTTATGAAGTTTACTTCAAGTTATCATCACCATAGCAGGCCAGGCTATTGGCATTTTAGCTTCTACTGTGTCTTTCTCCACAGCGTTGGCCTTTGTGGAAGCTCGTGCAACGACCGTTTCGGTGGCTCAGCATCACAGTAAGACAGGAGAAGGTCAGCAATGGCGGCTGTAGTCTGGGACCTGCGTAAAGTATTCTATACTAGTTATGAAACGGAGCATAGTTTTGATTCATTCATGCTTCCAATTCGCCATGAAAAGCTACCCAAGTACATTGATTTTTACGCTTCATACGAAGCGGAGCCATTTGAATAGAAAGCACCAACCCAATTTTTATTGAGAAGCAACCGTTCTTCCAAGCTTCGTTCGTGCCGAACAAACCTCTGTCAAAGAAGCCTGATCGGCTGCTAAGCTACGAGCGACAGGTGGAAAAGACCAGTGAAGTACTCTCATCTGAGAAAGCTTGCTTCCCGCATCCTTCGCTCTACAGTGACGTTCTTGCCTTCCGGTAAACGGGAGAGTCTTTGCCGTTCTATGACCTGCTTTTCCACCGAAGGCACAGCAAGCAGACATGTGGGAGACGCGAAAAACAGAACGTTAGGATGCAACACTAAAAAAATGTGTGCCTCACGGCACTAAGTGGCTGTGAAGCGACCCGGAGTGTTGCAGCAAAAGCTGGCTGGCCACAACATGGTGTCAAGATCGTTTGGGGGGGGGGGCATAGTTGGTTGGACATTTCTTCTTAGTCATTAGCGGTTTTTAAACTACCATCTAGACACGATATGGTGGCTCTTGGCGGCGATCCGAAACAGTGATGTTGCTCGGCCCACGTCTCACGTGATTGCTGTCGTCCAATGGTGCCGCAGGAAATTCCCGAACCGGGGTGATGTGCTGCGAGTTTAAAACGAGATCAGAGAAACCAGTTCTCCTCTTCACCTGCGTGCGTGCACTCAAAAATAGTCACGCTAAGCCTGGTTAAGTCTCCATTGGGGTCTGCGCGGGCCAGGTCCTGCCCTCATCTTGCCACACAGAGTGTTAGTTTCCAGATAGATATACTGAAAGTGGGCCAGTGATTTCCCTACACACACCCCTTGTTTTTCTGAAGGCGCCCCCTTAATCCGCAACGACTCCACTATTCTCAATGCCCCCCCCCCCCTTAACCCCTCCCCTAAAAGCTTAGACCCCCTAATTTCAATTCCTGGGGAAACCCCAGAAGTGGGCTACCCAGGAGACCTTCTAGGGAATACTCAAGGAGGCTTGGCATTCCCTCCCACACACCTCCTCTACACTTCGACCCTGCTGGAAACAATTCGCTGTCATTTCGTACACACCACTCCTACGCCTCACGTTTCGACCTAAGAGTCGTCTTCAAATGTAAATTCAAACTCAAGCAGATGTGACGACAGGTTAATACTCCTTCCTTCAAACCCCTGCCCCAAGGAACATGAAAAACAGTTCGTTCCCTGCCGGAGGAAGAGAACATATCCCATTCCTTTCTCTTGCGGAGGAGAATATATCGTGCAAACAGGCCGGTGCCTAAATTACCGTCTGAGAGAGCACTACCGAGAGGTCGCTGATTCCAGCGAGAACCCGGTACACCCGATAGCAGGACATCGCCGTACATGCAGAGGATGTGCGCCTAGGTTCGGGAGAACTCTGGCGCCAATGTTTCTTCCCCTCGCTAGCCCTCTCTGAAAGAGAGATGGATTTCCTGTGACATTTTTAAAACCAATAAAACAACTGTTTCCGTCTTAAAGCGGAAGTGACTTCATGTCACGTGACACACCAAGCTGCGTTGGCGGAAGTGACGTCATGTCACGTGACAAGGGGGCGTGACCAGGTGCTGTACGGGATATGGTTTGCTTATACGGGGACGAGATTTGGTTTTGAACCATGGTTAAAAGCGCTAAAAAGACGTACACAAGATAGAAGACAAACACGGGCGCTACTCACAACTGTATTGGAAAAGAAGATGGAAGTACATATATATATATATATCTGATACACTTATCGTCACCCAGGCTACACATGCGCGAGATACAAGAGCATAAACCCGTTTACATATATTTATCGAAAAAACGAATCTCAGCATTATACAGTGCTATTGACGTGTCGCTGACGCACTGGGGTCCCCTCTTCTTGATAAAATATGCCTCTTGCAGTTCGCGTGCTCTTTGAATTCTGCTTCTACCGAGAATCTTGGTATCGCCGAAGCGTGGCTCGCATTGGCAGGCCCTACAGTGCGCGGGCAAATGTGCCCCGTCATTTGTCTTTAAATTTTGTGCGTGCTCTCTTAAACGGTCATTCGTGCATCTTCCCGTTTGTCCAACGTAAGATTTTCCACACGTTAGGGGGATTTCATACACGACCCCTGTGACGCATTCGATGTACGGCCTGGCGTGCTTCGTGCCACATCCTCGCTCGTTCCTGCTTTCTTTAGCAATTCGAGGGCAAAGTTGGCCGAGTTTCTTTGGCGCTGAAAACACGAGAGGTACTCCGTACCTGTTCGCAACCTTCTTGAGGTTGTGCGCCATTTTGTGTACATATGGTACAACCTCTGGCCTCATATTCCTCAGTGCCGACTGCGTCACTTTCCTGGTTGTGTGACCTTTTACTTTCTGTAGGGTGGCCTCTGCCACACTCGTCAAGACCGTTTGAGGGAAGCCCGCTGACAATAGTCTAGTCAATTGGTTGTGGAAGCTGGCCTGCATGCGGTGAGCACACGACTTCTTGATAACTGACTCTAGGCAGAGCGTTGCGATTCCTCTCTTTACCACCTTAGAATGCGCAGAGTCATAAGGCAGGAGCGCTTTTTGGGATCGTGGGGAATACATCCAACACACGTGTCCCTCCTGCAACTTCAAGCTCAGGTCTAAAAACTGTAGGTGATCCTGGTTAGGGAGTTCATGTGTAAAAAGTAGGCCCTTACCATGTCGTCTAAAAGCATCTAAGACTGAGACCACCCCATGTTGGTACACCAAAGAAGTTTGTTTTCTAAAAACAATTAAAAAGTCGTCTACGTATCTAAAAACTTTAAAAACATTAAAATCATTGAGTACTTGCTCAAGCGTCTGATCAATTGTTGCTAAAAATATATTACAAAGTACGGGTGCCACACATGATCCGATACAGATACCCTTTTTCTGCAAATAAAGTTGATCGTTAAAAGCAATAAACGTGCTGTTAAGATACGCTTCAAGCAAGATTAAAAAATTGTCAACCGTCACTCCTGCTGCGTTCTGGAAGGGGATAACACCATTCTTATCGATGCACGCCCTAACTGCCTCGAACAGTTCACGGTGAGGGACTGAATAGAACAAATTTTTTGAATCTTTCTTGAAGCCGGCATCAGTAAAAATATGTGTAATATAACAGAAATTTCCAGAAATTTTCGGTAAAAATACCAAAACGGTTATGTTAAGCTAAACTACAGGCACACTTATCGGTGAAAAAACAGAGATTACATTATTTATAAGAAACAGATATATTTGGTGAAAAAATAGTCCACAGGAACTGAAATTCTCGGTAAAAAAACAAGAATTTACGTTATTCTCGAAAACGTAGTTGATGGGTAAATAAACAGTCAATTAAAACTCACTTTCTGTAAGAAAACAGTTTCTTTGATTCCTCGACCACATCGCTTTTTGATAGTAAATATAGGAAGCAAAGTACTTGGCGGCACAGCTATCTCGGACCAAGCTTTAAAAAAGGACCGAACGCTCTAGGCGAATGAAAACAGCTGTATCTTGTTAGCAGGCGTCTTGCCAATAATCCAGTAATTGTTTTATTGCGTATAATTATTTATTTAATTAAAAGTAATCAGCTAACCTTTAAAATAATGATTTAAAAGTAAAGGTGTCAATTGAAAACTCGTAGAGAGCCTTAAGATGGAGGAGTTTGCAACGTGGTGCGCTTTGTGTGCCCCTTTTATCCAGCTTTCAAGAAACGGCCGCATCACCTCTGATTACACCCCCTCCAGGGGCGGACGCAGATATTTCTATAAGGGGGGGGGGGGGTCAGGTGTTGGTCAGAGTATCCTATGTTTGCGACCCCCTCCCTCCCCGCCCCTCCCCCATTTTCACGCCCTAAAGTTTTACACATGCAGAATTCAAGAGAGAGAGAGGGGGGGGGGGTCAGGACATCCGGACCCCTCCTCTGAATCCGCTCCTGACCCCCTCAATTATTAGTCACTCGTGGACAGCAAGGTCAATGATAAAAGGCAGGCGATTGATTGGTCCGGCCAACATGTATCTTCCACTGCACCGTCAATTTAGGGGAGAGGGCGCGGAGGCCTTAGCCCCGACCGTGAGCACCACCATGAACGAATTATGTACAGTACCTCGGGTGCAGCGTTGCCTGGGTGATAGCTGTGGGTACTGGGTGATAGCTCAGAGCGTGAATTAACATGCATTCGAAAAAAAAGGACATATGATAGCAGAGGTAGGGTGGAAACTGCAGCACTGGATGACAGGCGCCAGCGTTTCCTCGGGAATTGAAATTTGTGGGGGTGTCTAAATTTTTAGGGGGGGGGGAGAGTTGGGGGGAGGGCATTGAGAATATAGGAGTTGCGAATTAAGGGGGTGCCTTCAGAAAAACAAGGGGGTGGGGGAGGGAATCACTGACAGGCGCGCCGGTTCTGGTTCAGGTTTGGAGCGGCCCGATACATTCTTTAAAAAAAGGGTGCGTAAAGGGACCAAGCGTAATGATTCATCCCCATGACCCTAGCGCCCTCTTTTCAGAAGCGGTAACCCGAGCAGTTCGTCCCTCGAGCATTTCCTTGCTCCTACTGGAGTTGGTCCATTAATAAATACTTTAGTCCCCTCGTCAACTATGACTGCCGCAAGCCTTCGATGAGGTGGATGAAGCATCACTCGAGTAGCTATTTTGGAAAGAAGCCTTGGAAAAACAAGATTTTGGCCCCGGGATTTAGAAATTATGACTACCCGCGCATATTTAGTGAATGTCTCCATCCGCGAAAAACATGAAAAGGGATGCCAAGCGACGCGGAGGCGGCCGGTAACGAGGCCACCTACTTTCCAACGACCGCTTCCCATTGTTGCCACCCGTGGGGTATTTTAGGCATTTTTGGTACATTCTAGGGTTGTAGGGCCGTCCGGCCATTTCCCCGCCAAAAGTAGGTTATTTCCAGACGTTGCTTCTTCAACGGCGAGCATAATACAAAAAAAGACAGTAAAAAAAAAGCTGCCGTGCAAGCTTTGCATAGCTTTACAACCCGTGTGCTGCCACACCACGACATCATGCAAAACGAAAGTATCCAAGTTGCAAGACGTGCTAAGAGAGAGCACCATACACCAAGTTGGAGAGTATTGGAGAGCTGGAGCAAGTGGAAGAGGTGGGAGGACGTGGAGTTGCGCATAGGGAGTTTGGAGCCAGAAGAGGTATCTTTCCAGCGGAAATGTTTCCACCAATTTTTCTCTGATGACTCTGGTCCATCCGGCGGTCCTTGTTACACCTGCGAAACACGTGGCACCGCAGGCGGAACCACCCTGAGCCCACCAGAACCGGCAGCCACCTGTTCAACTGGGCTTTTCTACGCGCTGAAATAAGGTGCGCAGGCTGCAAATAACCATAGCTGGAACTACCACTCGTCCTGGACGCTCTTTTGTTATGGCGCGTTGCAATTAACTCTCCTTACCACGCCCATAAAGTGTCGATCACGGATGATCGACGAGTACGGAGACCGATTTAAAAGCTCCCGCGGAGCTTCCCGGCACGTTGTGCAGTCGGTAGGCACGTTGAAGACTGCCTACCGACTGCACAAGTAGTTGGGACTGGAGGCGTTCACTTGAGCGAACGGTATTTTAGCGAACGAAGCCGAAACCATGACGTTTCATCGAATGATACTTTAGCGAATACGGAATAGCCGCCGGTTTCCTATCCTCCCCTGGTGTAATAGCCTAGTTTGTCGAAATAGTACCTTAGTTTGACGAATCCCTAGGCGGCACACCCAAAGAAGCTAATATACCGTTCGGATTAGCTTCCTTTTGTAATGAGCCGCCTTGTCAGACGCCGCGAGTGCTGGTCCCACATAGCCCAGTTTTTAATTTGACGACAAATCGGCTAAACATGTTGGTTGGGGATGTCTGTGCGCTCGTTACATCACTGTTGTGCTGATGCTACACAGCGCACATGCAAGCATGGTGTTCTAGAATAACGCGGGTATGCGCGTGCATGCGTGCCCTGTCGCTTTGTACTGTATTAATATTACCCTGTATCATCATAATCCATGCAACAGTATTATTTGAATAATGATTTGCCTCGTAGGGCAAAATGTAGGGTAATAAGAAACATTCGTAGGGTAATGTAGGGTTTTCTGGACGCTGGCGTGGGGTATTTTCGAAAAATAGCCCCAAGTGTCAGAAATATCGGTCTGATGCCAACTGGAAGCAGGACAGGAAGTGGTGGCGGTTGTTACCTCTGACTGGGACAAGGCAGTAGAGAAACCAGGAAACTGCGGAGGTATCAAGAGGACTGCAACGGACTGAGAGGTTTACCATCATAATGGGGACTTTAGTGCCCACCTAGAAGAGTTTGATGGCCGAACGATTCACAATGGAAAACTAATGCTGGACATGGCAGATCACCAGAACATGGTAATAGCCAAGTGTCCTAGAAGCAAATGCACAGGCAAGTACTACGGACGGCCAGAGAGACAAGTTCCACCATCGGTCATCGCCTGATGTCCCTAGAGCTGTACGAGAGACTAAAGTGCGGAGATAGACGAGGGCAACAAGAGCCTGGGAAGCGACCAATAGCAGATTGATTGCTTTGAGCAAAGTCAAGGAGGTGAAGAGAGGGCCAGATAGACGTACAGTATTAGCTCTAAAAAGGAGGCCCAAACGACGGCAGAGAGCTGGGAAGCAGCTTTGAATGCGCAGAGATTGAGGCATGGAACGACATCATGCATTGGTGACCCACCACGGGAAAGCGGAGAGACCAAAGTGTTACAAGGAGAAAAGAAAGCAGGAGTGGGTGAGGAGAAGTAGAGGAGATAGGAAGCATGTAGGAATTCCCAGAAGAAAGATCAGAGAAAAGAGAAGAGGAAGGACCTCTAGAGAAGGACTCCCAAGAAATGAGGAGTACCGAAGCAGGAAGCTGGTGTTACAGCCCTGATCCAAAGCAAGATATCGAGCAGACAGGGAGGTCTTGCAGGAATTAAAGAAGCAGGCGGATGCCCTGCTGCAAGCCCTGTGCGGCACATCTGCTAAAAGCCAGATGGGCAACCCAGAGAAGACGCCACACTCGGGAGGAGGAGACACGGGGAGACGGCTGGAGCCGAAGGAGGCCATCAACAGCATTGAGGAGAGGGACAAAGAATGAGTTCAGCGGGGACAGCGTGATGGCGTAGACGATGAAGGGGGCGGAGGGAAGGTTGGAGCGGAGGTACGTCCAAGCAAGGAGGGCATCACGCAGGGAGAACTAAAGAGGGCGGCTATCAAGAGGATGCAAACCGGCCACAGCCACCCGGACTGGACAGGATACCGATGAGATTGGCAAAGGAGCTGGGGCCAGGGGCAAGAGAGCTTCCCGAGCGGGCCCAGAGCCGGATCATGGAAAAGCGGGACGCATTCCAGCCGAATGCCGAAAGTCGAAGCCATGGCTGGTGTACAAAGGCCGCTGACCTCCAAGTCCTCATTCGGCAGCTACCGCCCGATCGCCATCACATCGGTGCTGTGCCAGACTGTCTCATGCAGGTGGTGGCGGAACCGACCTGCGCATGGCGGGCAGAGAAAGAGGTCATCTTGGGGAGCTGCAGAATGGTTTCCGATGGGGGAAGGCGGCTGGAGCGACAATCGGCTCGTGACAGGACGCAAGCCATCGAGATAGCTCCAGATGGAGGTCCGGCCCCCTACCTCTGTTTCCTCTGACGTGAACAAGGCGCACGACACCGTCGTGACCATTCGAAAACTGTGGAGAGACAACTGGCGCGGCCTGGGACTCAGCGGAGAGTGGATGGGCCTCATCAGAGAAGCGTACCGGGGACGGAGGTGGTGACAGAGTGGCAGCAACGAGACAACAGCCCCAGTGGCCTGCTCCAGAGGCCTGGAGGCAGGGCTGCCCACCGTCGCCCCCGTTGCTGGCGCCGGTGGACATTGCAGGAATGGAAAGGAAAGCCCCAGGAGAGCGGAGAAGGCTTCACTCTGGGAGTACCAGAGAAGGTGGGGAGAGGAGGGGAGTGGAGACTCTGCGCACTGATCTGCGCAGACGACGTGGTACTGATGGGCCGACACGCTGCCGTTGGCGGCCACAAGCTCTCAGTGAATCGAGTGTGGAGAGATGGGAGAGGCCCTGGGCGCTCGGCTTCTGGTGCCTAGCAAGTCAGGGCTGGTGGGGTCTTTGGGGGAACGGAGGGAGAAGAGGCCGCCAGCCTGTTCATCCAGGGCAACCCGGTGTGAAGTGGGGACCAATACAAGCGCTCCTGGGCGTACACCTGCAGAAGGGACGCAATTACCTGCAGGAACAGGAGACGAAGCTCAGAGCAGAGCAGAAGGAACAAGGGCATAGCAATCCGCTAGAGCTCCCTGGGGATACAACTGCCAAGAGGTCACCCGTGCGGTCTGGAAGAGCGGCAGCAGTGCCGGGGCTCACGTTCGGCACCGAGGTGTTGTGCTCGTCATCAGGCACCCGGCAATACCGAGGTGCGCCAGAGGGAGGTTGGCGGCGGCATGGGTGAGCCGAACGGCGCCGAACGAGGCCGTCCAAGGAGACATGGGCTGGTCCAGTTTCGAAGCCAGGAGGCTCGAGCAAAGCTGGGCTTCGAGCGGCGCCTGAGCTGGATAAAGTAGTGGAGTGCCGGACCAGACAGGTCAGTACGTCCATTCGGTCGCACCAGGTGGGTGCGACGGATACGTCAGCCGGCGCAGCGGTACGATGTCGACGGCCCACACTTCTACCCGACCGCGGAACAGCCGGGAGCAGCAGAACATCCGCGCAAGGGTGAGCGAGAGCGAGACGCAGCGGTGGGCGGAGGTACGTCGAAAACCCGCGCTGGCCCTGTACGCCAGGGAGAAGCAGGAGGTGCGGAAGCCGAACTTCATGGATAATAGCCGGTGCGCGAGCTGTGCTCGCTGCCGCCCGAGGGCAGCTGTTGCGAACCTGAGTGCTCCATGTCAAGTACTCAGACGCCGAGTAGGGTGCATCATGTGCGCGCAGGGCGCTGATGAAACTGCGGAGCACATCATCCTGGAGTGTACGGGCCTGGAGCCGGAGGCAGCGTGGGGGGTCGAGCTGGCGGTACTGGGTTTTAGGAGAGCGACGAACGAGCCGACGAACCTTACCTGACGGCGAAGAAGAGGTTGCAGTGTTGGTGGAGGAGAAGGCGCGCCAGAAACAACTGTGGCTACGCTAGTCGCCAGCCAGGTTTGATCCAGCTTCGCTGGGATCCCCCGTTACAGCGGGTTAGCCGCAAATCCAAATC